>JAKSZP010001802.1:0-70288 GCA_022478985.1 Massospora cicadina
AGTTTGGGAGCCTGTTCTCAGAAGGTAGAGATTAAAGAAGCCAATTTAGGGGCTTCATCTATAGTAGAAAGCAATGGAATAAACAGTCTCTGTGACACAGGGAGTTTCAAAGCAGCTGATACAATGGCAATCAGCGAGGTGAGATCCCCCATTTGTGAAGTAGAATGCAGAAGTCCTCATACCCATTGATGGGCATTTTCTTCTACCACGTCCAACAGAGTGACCCCTTGTTGGGCATGGATAGTGCAGCGGCGTTGTTAAGGGCAATAGCAGAATGCATTTGCACCTCAGCAAGGGCGTTGAGAACATGATTAACAATATCTTGTGAAGGAACACTTGAATTTCCTTCTTGAATATTAGGTGGGGGAGAGGTAGTAATCCACGAGGCTCTGCTGGCCTGAAGAATTTCTCCAAGGTATAGCAAATACTACTCACAAAATTGGCAAGTGACCAAAATGAATAACAAAAAGCAGATTACTGACTGCACGTTCATTTGGTAAAGGGTAACCTCTGTGGCGCCCATCTTGAAGAAAAGGGCTGAAATGGCGGGAAAAAATGGTTGGTTAATTATGTCATGAAAACAGCAGAAGAAGTTTAGACCGGCCTGCCAGTCAGGATGCGTGCGCACACAAAAAGCAAGCCAGAATGCCAGGGGCATTTCTGCTCGTATGATGTTGTATGGAGCTGAGAAATGGGAAGCAATAACTCGTTGGTGTAGAATAATCGTGAAAAGAAGCACATAATGAACCAAATGGAAACAAACCCAGACACTAGGGGTCTCACTTCAGGAGATTGTGCCACTGGGATAATTTCTACAGGATTGCTGGTAGCTGAGTTTAATACAACTGAGGATACAAGGGGGCGGATCTTTGTTGGAAATGATGGATTTAAGGCCACAAGATCCCATTATATTGATGGCGGATAGTCGCAATAAGGGGGTTAAATTGGTTGTAGTGTCTTGATCGTTGAATCCAGTTGATGAAGGTGATGTTATTGTAATCATTAAACCTGGTAATGCCCATCTGTGTAGGGACTTACAGACCACCAGGGTAATGCCATCAGACTTCAGCAAGAGGTATATCAATAAAGTAAAATTTGATAGTTTGGGGCAGAATTATGTTGATAGGAAAATGCAAAAAATTGACAACAATTTTTCTCAGTACGATGCAACTGATTAAATAGTGTTCAATTGATGTGGGTACAAGCAGGGATTGGGTCCCTCAAGTTTGACCTAACCTGTAAATTTTTTAGGGAAGGTAAAGATAATCTCAATGGGAACTGACATCAAAGGATTCAGTGGCAGGCCAAGTCGCTGTCATTTTGACCCCAAACACCTGAATTGAGGCTTGACTGCATTTCCGTTACTTGGCATGGAGGCATCTATACTGAAAAGTAACAGGAATTCCCCAGGGCCACCCCATGTAGGGGTGGTCCCAATTGGGTGGAAACGGGTTTGGGATGCCCAACCCACCCTTGCCCAGTCACTGGGCCATTTATTCGGTCAAACGAGCTATGTTGGCTAAAACTCCCAATTTTCTGGATAGGGGTTTCAAACTGTTGACAATGCCTCAATGATACTATCTGCATGTCAGGGATCATCCCAACGATTTTGTGATAGGGGTTAGTGTCAGTGATTTCACTACTTGATGAGTCAAAACCATCAGTGATTCTGACCAGTTATTCAATTTTTGTCCCTTTTTGAATATGGGGTTTCCAATCATCATGATTGATTACCACTGGTTTCAGACCCTTTGACTTTGATTCAGTGACCTTGGTACAGATTTCCTTATTCCAGTGGACAAGTTTGGCTGAGGTGAGCGTGGGTACCAGGGGAGGAATCCAAATAGGGAGAGCTGTTACCCAGTGCTTGTCTACCACATGGGTGAGGTCGCCCTGGGTGACGAGGGGTACAGCCACCCTCTTTGGACCCCTTTTATTTGGAAATGGGAAGATCACCCAATACACGCACAGGGGACGCTCCCTTAGACTTACAACATCTCAAGACAGAGTTTTTGACTCATCTGAAAAGTCTGAACCATTGCTCCTCTTAATCAATTGGTAACATACACCAAAGTGATTTGTATCAATAATTAGTAATTAATTCAATTGAAAACTCAATTGACAAAGAAAAGCTAATTTTAACATAGACCAACAAAACCCATGAGCCCAGGTCATTAAGTCAACTATTATTATTAAGTCTGACCTAACCACCAAAGCCCTCAGGACTGTGTCATTTTAGTCAAATTTAAGTGGAATTGCTAGGCCATGGATCCCAAGTTTTGAATATACTTAGAATATTTTTGGTTCATAATCACTAATCTTTTTGATATGATACATAATAAAATAGAAACTTCTAAAATTATTATCTCCCCTATTTAATTAACCAACAATTTAGGCCCATTTGACTATTCAATTATGGGTTGCAGTTGTAAATCATTTAGAAGTTATGTCAAACCCTAACTATTTTAGCTCTTTTTTTAACTTGACATTTTCTCAGCTTACTTTTTTTAAGATTTTTCATTGCCAACCGCTTAAACCTCCTTCCAGATGCTTCAAGTTATCTGTGAAGATCCTTCTGAAGACTTTAATATTGTCTAAGTATACTAGCATGCAGGATAGCTTCAAGTAGCTGAGTATTGAATCCATAGCACGCTGGAAAGTCACCTGCGCATTGCATAAACCTTGAGGCATTCTGGTCAGCTGATATAGTACTTTAGTTGTAATTATCACACATTTTTCCTGATCTTTTTTTGTAAAATCAATTTGCCAATAGCCCAAAAATCAAGTCTGTCACAAAATCAATTGTGGCTCCGCTAGTGTGCCAGACCAACCAGTATGAAAGCTGGTTGAATCTTTGCCGTTTTGCCTTTATAAGCGTACCAACCACCTATGAATCTGCATCCAACCCACTAACACAACAGACTAATGACTTCACCCTAGCCCCAGGGTTCGTGGTGTGCCCTGGAGAGCCCTGCCCCCATCTTGTGTGACCAAGGCAAACCCATGCTGTCCCACCATACTGACCCTTTGCCAACCCATCTGGGCATGCCCCTGGAAAACCCTGCCCCCATCCTGAGCGGCCAAGGCACTTTCATGCTGCACCCCGCTGGGTTGACAGGCAGTTGGCAACGTCATTGGTGGCTGGTTGGCATGGTTCCCTCCTGTTCCTCACAGGGCTGAGTTATGGGAGCTGGCAGCGTCAGCCAATCCAGGCGCATCACCTTGTGCCAACTCCAGAGATCTCTAGTCCTATTTTCTCCTAATCTAGACAATTAATCTACTAACAATTAAAAGTAAATGGGCGAAAGAGAGATATTTATTTGGAGGAAAGTATGACTATTTATACTATAGGCTACTTCTCTTAAAAACCCCTCAGCCACCCAATCCAGCACTTCTATTTTCCTCGGTCATTCATGGTAACAATTCCTCCCAATCCACTCGTCTATTCTTTAAATTCTAGATTAGGTCGATTCAGCCTTGGCACAAGTCGCCAGTCAATTGTATATAATTTAATATAACTAAAACTTTGAGAAACCTCAGTATGAGTCGCCAGTGCTCCATATTAGCAGCGGAACCATATTCAGTTGCTTGGTAATGAATTTTATTGGCTTTCTACTAAAAACCCACATTTGATTTACAAATGGCAATTGGCGGCAAATGCAGATTCTGCCAAACTTAAATAAGATTAAAATTATTAATATTAAATAATATTGAACTAGATGATTAAGCGGCAATAATGCCCAACAAAATAACACACTTAGTTCTGATTTTATTGGGTGGAATTCATCTGGAAATTTCTTGAAAATTCCCCCCACTTAACCAGATTATATTCCTCCAGTATGGTCCACTTTAAACTGGGCCAATCATAACCAGCACCCCCTCAAAGGAGCTCCAGTCCAAACCTGTGGCTCTCTCCACCTCCTAACTTGTCCTACAACTACTTGGGCAATCCACTAGTGGAACCCCCTGTAGTGAGCACCAATGTCGCAAAATTGACCGTGGCTCCACTAGAGTGCCAGACCAAGCAGTATGAAAGATGGTTGAACTTTTCTGTTTCACCTTCAAAGGCGTACCAGCCACCTATGAGTCTGCATCCAGCCCACAAAAACAGCAGACCAATGACTTCACCTTAACCTAGGGTCCGCGGTGTGCCCTGAAGAGCCCTGCCCCCATCCTGTGTGGCCAAGGCACTCCCATGCTGTCCCACCATACTGACCCTTTGCCAACCCATCTGGGCATGCCCCTGGAAAACCCTGCCCCCATCTTGAGCGGCCAAGGCACTTTCATGATGCACCCCGCTGGGTTGACAGGCAGTTGTCAACATAATTGGTAGCTTGTTGGCATGGTTCCCGCCTGTTCCTTACAGGGCTGAGGTATGGGAGCTGGAGCGTCAGCCACTCCAGGCGCATCACCTCATGCTAACTTCAGGAATCTCTATTCCCATTTCCTTTAATCTATACTAACTAATCTACTAAAAAATAAAAGTTAATGGGCAAAAAATAGATATTTATTTGGAGGGAAGGATGACTATTTATACTTTAAATGACTTCACCTATTAAACCCCTCGGCCATCCAAGCTGGCACTTCTATAAATCCTAGTCATTCATGGTAACAATTCCCTCCCAATCCACTTGTCTATTCACCAAATTCTAGATTAGATTGATCCATCCTCAGTACGAGTCACCAGTTGATTTTATATAAATTTTATAATAAAATTAAAACTTTGAGAATTCTCAGCATGAGTCACCGATGCTTCAAATTAGCAGCAAGTCCATATTTGGATGCTTGGTAATGAATCATCGGCTTTCCACCGGAAATTCCAACATTAACCTACAAATGGCAATTTGCAGCAAACAAAGATCCCAACAAACCTAAATTGAATTAAATTTTATAACATTAAATAATATTAACTAGGTGATTACCCAGCAATCATGCCTAACTAACTGACACTCCTAGTTCTGATTTTATTGGGTATAATTCTTTGGGTTAATTCCTTGACAAGGTCCATAGCTGGAAAGTATTTTGTTTCCACCAGGCGATCAAGCACTTCGTTAATTTGGGGCAGTAGATATGAGTCTTTCTTAGTGATCTTGCTTTATCAGCGATTTTTGATCACTACTTGATTTGATTCATCCTTCTTTTTTACCAAAAGGTGTCAGATTCATCCAAGGGCTCAATGATGAAATGAGTAACCCATGTTCCACTAACTTGCTAATTTCATCTCTGACCTCTGCTTCTGCCGCTCTTGACCTTTAAACAGGTCTCATTTTTATCATTGGATACTCCTCAATATCAACTTTTGTGGAGTAGTTTTTTGCACATCCCAAGTCATGATTGTTCTGAGCAAATTTCTCAGATATTTTTTGAATAATTGGAGCACATCCTCTTGTTGATCCTTGGTCAGATCGGCTAGCTGCTCATAATACACTAATATGTTGATGCTTTTGGAAGTTTCCACTGGTAATCCCATTTCAGAAAATGATCCTAATCTATGAAAGGCACAAAGTTCCGCTGTTGGGAGCAAGTGTTGAAATGCAATGATCTTATTCTTTTTAATTTTAATTTTACTCTCTCCCAGATTGGCTAATAGTAAGCAAGTTTCTCCATGACCTGGAATTTAGATCCCTGGCGCCACCCAAGTTTTAATACAAAATTTTTCCCATGGATTGACAATTTCCCATATGGCAGTTATGGGATTTCCTTCATTAACTGATGTTAACTATAATTTGGGCCCTGGCGGAATAGTGTTTATTGCATTTGTCATTAAAGGTATTCCACAATTCTCCATAATTGCATTGGCATTGCTTTTTGTTTTTGTACACTAATTTATAGCTAATGGGTATAATAACATCATTATAAATCAAGTAGACAAAATTATTTCTCTTTGTCAGCGTAATCTCTTCCTTCCACTGGTACACCAAAGGCAACGTCTGCCCCAATATTGTCAGAGTTTTTTTTCTTCAAAATCACTTTTCACCTCATATCCTCAGGAACTCTCCTGATAAGTATATCATAATTTGGATTGGTCAGCACTATGGTGGGAGATGAAACCATCAGCCATCCAAGCCAAGATGGTAGCGCACTGTAGGCTCCACATTAGATGGTGATGTCTGGTCCAGCTGCTCCATACTCTTTTTGTTCCAAATCTGACGTGATCTTCATACGTTTTCCTAATTTGGAAACAATGTTTATCTGCGCTCCACCATCAATTATTGCTTGTACTCTTATCCTATCGACTAGAATATTAACATAGGTGCACTCTGAGTACTGTAATAAAGTTTTTACTGAATGAATAGTTAACTTATTTGCTGAATCAATGTTGTGAATTATTTGAGCGGATAGATCAGGAATGACTCCTTGATTGTGATGATAGGTAAAGGAAGTTCGCCTCATCCAACTTTGTTTTGACTAAGTCTTCAGGGCTCTCGGTGGAACTGAATTTTTATGCTGTTATGTGTAGGATTAAGCAAACCCATTAACAACTTTGAGATCAATCCCCTTCACTTTGGCTCAAGTTATCCCATTAACATCCATGTTAACCACCGGATAGAGCAGATCAGGCAAGTCATCATCCACAAATAGGTCAGAGATATCGATTTCATCATTTTTTATATCATGTGGGACATGTTTATCAGCAGTACTAGAACTTTGGTTGGTCTAGACCGATGGTCCTTTTCCCGTATATGAACCAATTTCTTTAGTCTGAACAAGAATGATCTGATCCTTCATCTTTTTTCCTGACACTGGCAATTACATGGCCAGATTTCCCACATTGGAAACATAGGTGTGATAATTTGCCCAGTTGTTTTTGAACTTTGGGTTTACTTCCCATCACAATTTGACTCTCAGATTCTTTAGATGGTTTGAAAAATTTGAAAATCACTTGAGCCTTCGTTTGAATTACTTTAAAAGTGTGATGGGAGCATCAAACGTGACTCCAAGCATCTTCAAATGGTCCACCATTTGTGAGGTCATTGTTTGAGTTACTAGTGCTGCCACCATAACCTGATGCAGTTCACAATAGGGTTGAAGTACCATCTGCATGTCTATGCATGCATCAAAGTCAGTCAGCACATTTAACCTTGCCAAGGTCTATGATTTTTTCGTAAAACCATTCAGCGAAACTAGCTAGGGTCTCGTCCTTGCAAAATTGTATACCCATGAACTCCCGTTTGTGATTTACCATCCAAGTAGAGGACTTCAAACTCCAACATAATCACTGCTTTTGCTTCAGCGTATGACCAGTTGTCCCATTTAAGCGAAATAGCACTAGATTATGGCAATCAGTGCTAAGAAAGTTCATTACAGTCACTGCATTCTGAAAGTCTACATATTCAAACATGGTCATCTCAAAAAGGCGGAAAAACGCAATGGCGTTATCCTTGTAAAAGGTGGACAACTTTGCATATTTTAAAATTCATTGGTCGCTCCACTCATAGGAGCGTCTTTCACAACAACTTGATTAGCTATAGGAGTGGCTTTGGGAGTCATTTAAGACACACCAGCAAATGATTTAGACATATTTTGGGGCAGAGAGGTCTTTCTAATTGGAGTTTCACATGAATTTCATTGGCCTCATTTGCCTCAAATTATGAACAATAACTTTTGTGATTTTCCAACTCCTCAATAAGCTTCATCATTTCTCCATACCCTCATGAAGCCACAGGTGCATTCTCAGTCCGCTTCATGATTGGTCTTGTGAAATAAAACTTCTTTAATAAGTTCACTCTCTTTCCACTTCAAAGAGGCAACTTTCCTTACAGGACATTATTCACGGTTCCAACTTGTTTGAGCATCTCTCCCGCCTTGATAACATGCTCCTCTAAGGTACTAACATCAGCTTGGGATGCCAAGCTAAGTACATTATGATTGACAGCCTGTAATTATATTCAGGGCTTCTGAAGCTCATCCTTATAGACATTGTGGTTAAAATTGGCTTTTGACAACTCAATTACCCCCTGTAGGGGTCATTTATTGTTAAAATCTGGGCTGCTGAATGTTAGTTCGCTTCTGGGCTCTGATTCTAACTTCACAGATTCTTGATCACTTGCATCGATTATTTGATAATATATATGCTGGGACAATAATATCATGAAGTCTATTATTATGGTTGATTGCCCAAAAGCCACGTTGAGTGATTTTTCCAGCGCTAGACAGGTGCTTCTTAGTCTTGAAGGTACTTTGGTACTGGTAGGGAACACTTTTCCTATTCTCTTCTCACAACCAAGTGGAGACTTAATAACAACAACCTAAGGATACCTGATTCTTGCGCTCTTATCCAAGAGTAACTTTGACAACCAAAGTTAATACTTATTTATTAACTTTTCTTTCTCGTTGCAAACACTTTTGCAACCTATTCAATTCAAGACTAAATCTAGTTTGATAATCTCACAGAGGAGATTAGTCTGCGCCCATGTCAGGGAGCAGTTGGGCAAGCAAGGTAAGAGGAGCAGGCAGAAGGCCCGCGGCCTCCAACGTTTGAAAACGCCCCAGAGAATCTGGCGGAATAGACAAAAATCTCAAAAAACTGGCGGTCACAATTTCCTCGGAGATACTCGCATGGCAAGCACGATGCAACCAGTACATCAACACGCCACACTCCCAGCCACTTTTGTTGGTGGAATTTGGAGTCCATGTGTATCTGGACATCCAAAAAACGGCCTTATGGGAAAAATTTTGTAAAGATGTACACAAAAATATCCTGACCACGGTGTACGTTGCACCTCACTCCATGTTGCATGGTTGGCTGGACCTAGGTTTTATAAGCAAAATAGCAGCAGACGAGGCTGCAGCAGTGCGCATAGTGGTCAACCTCCCTGAAGGGCAACAGGTAATCAAAACCAAACGCACCAGATGGACAAAATCAAACCAAAATTTTCCTTAAGTTTGACTTTTTGCCTACTACAGTAAAACGTGATAATTTGGAACAACACCTGAAAGATGGTCTTGCCATATATGGCGAAATTTAATCTTTCAAAATGCAATGCTTCACGCTGATGCCACACCTGTGCACTGGCAAAGCCATCGCAGTTCTGACCCCAACTGAGGAGATTGTGAAGGACCTAAACCAGATCCCGCACTCCACTTTTATTGATATTGCAGGGCATACCACCCACCCATTCTGGGTAACCGTGGACAGCGCGCCCCCCATTTGCACCCACTGTGATGCATTCGGCCATAAGGCGCATGCAGCCCCATCAAGGAGGGCGTCACATTCCAAGAGCACCCCTCGGTGGCTATGGCCAGCGGAGAGGCGCACTTTGAACCAACTGCAAGCACCAAGGAGGCTTTCCCGTGGGGAGCACAAGGCTGCTACCTATTGGTAAAGCCCATCTCCCCGCAGGAGCAGAAGAAGGCCAAACAGGCCCATAGGGCCGCGGCCAAGGAAGCGGCCAAGGCCACCACCGCCATCCCACACTCACAACGCCAGGAGGACATGGAGACCTTCGCGGCGGAAGTGACTTGGGAATCCATCATCCAATCAGATTGGGAAGCCCATGCTGAGTGGGCCACTCAATCTGAGGATCTGATGGGAGATTTGATCTCACCCAATTGCTGCACCCAAGCTCCGGTCAAAACTGACTTGGGACCTATCCCAACTGAAAATTTTTTTTGACCCACTCGATGGTGCATTGAACTCATCCGCACCGCAAAAAGTTTTGTCTGACGTCAGGAAAACAAAAAGTGAAGGCCAAAGCCAACGCGACTCTTTCCCCAAAAATTAACAAAAACCCCAATAGCATTGCTGCTAACACCCACGCTGCTGTGAAAGCCTGTGGGGACCTTGAAGAGGCTGGTGGGCCCAGGGGCCCACCCCTCGCACCTAAGGTGTGATGGGGGAAATCTTCACTCTAGGGATGTTGAATATTGCTGGACTCAAGGCCTCCCCATCCTGGGCTAGGAAACTGAGTTTTTTACAACACAATTTACCCATGGATATCCTGGCCATCCAGGAGTCCCACTGTCCACGAGGTTCCGAGAAAGCTTGGAAAACAATGCCTCTCCCATCTCTATCCTTTTGGTCAAAGCACTGTGGGGTGCTAATTTGGAAAAATAATTTTTTCAAATTCACATCCTCAGAAACATTCTTAAAATGGCTGAGTGCTCGTCATCACCTTCTCGTGGGCTGATGTTGCACATGCAATTGTCAACATCTATGCCCCAAACAGTGCACACGAGCATCAGGAATTTTTCTCGTCAGTCAAATCCCTCCCGCTACCCCCTGATTCTTTCCTAGTTGGTGACATGAACTGTTGCTAACCTCACCAATGGACCGGCGGCCTCCCTCACCCCACACCCCACAGGGTCACGTAGAACTACGCATTCTAAAAGCCACCCTTGGGTTAATGGATGCGCTGCCATGACATGCCCCACTGCCTGAAAACATGACGCGTCCCCACATCCACAACGGCCAATCAAGGTCCATGACCCGCATTGACCTTATTCTAATGCCGGCGAAATTCCAACCCCACATCTCCCACTTCAAAACAACGTAAATGGAATTCTCTGACCACCAACTGGTCTCAATAACCTACCACTTACCCGTCACAATTGCAAAGACCCCACATTGGTGCAAAATCTGCCCCCCCGAGCTCGCGTCGCCAGGATTTTCCATGTGGGTGGAAGAGGCAACTTTGGCAAAATCATTTGTTGCACCATTTTGCGCGGACTTCATTTCCACATGAGCAACTTTCAAAGAGGTCACCATCCACCACTATTGCCATCTCTCCTCCAGATGCTCACGAGCCACATCAGCGGTTATCTCGCGTGCTCTGGTGGAATTGGCCCACTTGGAGTCCAACATTCCAGCCACAGGATACAGCCCTGCATGGGGCTGGAAGTGGGTGGAGGCAGCCGCCCACCTCAACGCACTCAAAAGGCAACACAAACATCAGGTTTGTGTCCAATACAGGGCCACACGCATCACTAAAGGTGACAAGTGCACCGCATACTTCTTTGAAAAATTTTCGCACCATGCCAGAGCGTGGCCTGCACACAGGTGCAAAGATCGGATAATTCCATTGCAGATCCACCGGCCAAAGTGGCAATCAAAATGCAAAAATATTACTCTGAGTTATACCGAGCTGAACCAATTCAGCCAGCCAAAATGGCAGAATTTCTTGACAGAGCTCATATCTGCACTATTTTCCAATACCCAGAAATATTGAATTTAATTACTCCAAACGAATTATGGACAGCCATTCGCGGTGCGCCAAACTGAAAAAGCCCAAACCCAGATGGCATTCCATATGAGTTCTAAAAAAATATTTCAAATATAAATCCCCATTGCTGCTAGCCTCACTTAACCAAAGCCTGTTGGAAATGCGCCTCCTACCAGGAGGACATGAGGCCTTTACTGTCACACTCTTCAGGAAAGGGGATAAGCTTGATTTATCTAACTGGCGCCCCATTTCTCTAACAAACACAGACACCAGAATTTTAGCAAAAATAATGGCTAACACTTTAGGGACTGTAGCATCTGCCACCATCTCCCCAGAACAATTCAGGTTCATCCCTAGAAGGTCAATTTGGGATAATGTGCACTCTGTGGCTAATGTATGTCAGTCCACAGCCTCTGGGGCACTTGTATTTTTGGACCAACAAAAGGCCTATGATAGAGTAAACTGGAAATACCTAAGGGCCTGCCTCCATCAATTCCGCCTACCCCCCGCTTCATAAACTGGGTAATGCTGCTCACGGAATCTGCGACAATGGCAGTGCATGGCCCAGGCTTCCTAACGGAAGTAGTCCGCCCTCAAAGGGGCTTGCGACAAGGGGACCCCCTCAGCCCACTCTTATACAACTTCAGCCTTGACCCACTACTGCGAAATGTGAATGCCCAACTCACTGGGGTCCATGTGCCAGGCCAAACCCCAGTCGAGATGATGGCATTTGCAGATGATTGCGTGGTTGGGGTGTCTAATAACAAAGATGCACGCGCGCTTGAAGCTCTCATCCAGGAGTATTCCCAGGTAAGCAATGTGGCACTGAACGCCTCCAAAACTGAAATTATCCTCCTTGGTCAGTTTCAGAACTGCTGGGCCTCAGCAATTAGTTCCCAACCTGGCCCATCTGCTCGCCCACGTCCACGCCTTTCTAACTCAACACACACCGCCCCACTGGTGCTCCCCTTCGTGCCACATCCTACCATAGGACCGGTGCGCCATCTGGGCGTGTGGATGGTGCAGGCGGATATGCATCAGCAGTAATGGAGTGCCATATACTGGACAACGTGATGAAGCAAATCACCTCTCTCAGAGCCCACCCTACTACCCTCACTGGCAGGGTTGTTCTTGCCAACTCTATGCTCCTATCCAAAGTCTGGTTCAGAGCCCACACCATCCCCTTCTCCCCAAGCTTCTTCAAATCCCTGTATGCTTTGCTGCAAGGATGGCTTGGTCAGGCCGCCCTCCACCAGTACGGCTAGAGGTCATGTTTGGCCCTCATCATCAAGGTGGCATGGGCCTGCTTGACTTCAAATCCCATGCTGCCAAGATCCTGGGCACATGGATCACGGCTGTCACCGCTCCTACACTCCCATCCCAACACTGGTCCCGCGCGGCCCGCTCCAACTTCTCCCAAGCCTTGGGCCTCAACAATCCATCAAACCCCCACTCCCTGATGAAATACCTCGCATCACACACATTGGCCACAGGTCCTCACGGGACTAAAACCCACTACAAACGAATTCTACTCTCCATGCGAAGCGCAGAGTGGAGAATTTATATTAGCGGACATACAACCCGAAGAGGCCGCCCCTCTCCTCAGTTCACACAAGAGGTACAGGGCTACCCATCCATGATGGCGTGATCCCCATTCTACCCCATGTCCTATCCAGGGTGGACTACCTGGACATGATGGACATCCCTTATTCCACTGAGACCCAAAAGACTATCTGGAAATATGCACACCATCCTCTGTTGCAGCCTCAAGTCCGCTCCCATGTGTGGCGCTGCCTGAGGCGGGTGTATCGTACAGCTGAGCGCTCTAATGCTTTACACTCATCCTGTGTCGTGTGTGGCCAGTATGGAACGCTGTTCCACCGCCTGGAGAAGTGCCCCACCTCTAAAGTGATATGGCGCGAAGTTCAACGTCTGCTGGGCCAGGATCAAACGCATCCCTTCAGTCTGTCAAGAGATATGTTTGCTTTATCAATGGCCTCCTCTCTTCCACCCTCCCTCCATTCTTTGGTGGTTGCAATCGCCATGTGGACTATACACACGATTGTCTTGGATGCCATCGCTGGCTCCATCCCCACCCTCCCAGAAGCTGTCCACAGATTCTGGTCTCATTTGGTGGACCACTTTCGAGTGTGGATGTTTGGTTACCTCCCACCGCGTCGCCGACAGCTGTTCTCCTCCTGATTCCCAGTCTGGTTCATCATATCAGACCCCTTCCTCCACAAGTGCTCAATAGTGGCTATGGCCCCTTCACACGTTCCTCCCCTCCACATAAGTGGCGTTCCTGCTGGCAACAAGAGATAGCATCGCTTCTCTGGGGTGCCTCCCCTGGCACTAAGTTTGTCTTTCCTGAGTCATATTCAGAAGTGTCCGTCCCATGGTTGGCCTTCCCCGCAATAAATTTAAAATTTAAAAATACTTATTTATTATTAAGTTTGAGACTAATTTTATTAGGAAATATTTAAGGGTATTGTAGTAAAATCAACACAAAGCTTTACAGCTTTCTGCTGGGTTTATTTGCTCTACTATTCTGATTTGACCTTCATTTTTAGGTTCAAATCTCGTCAGGTATCTATGACTAGATTATTATGTAGCATAATCCTCAGCTGTTTTTTGACAAATTTATTGGTTAAGGATCTCAAAACCAATTTTTGTGGCCAATGATGATCCTACCATTTACCACTGGCATTAGAATACTTAGGTCTTCCAGCGACTCCCCATCCATTTGCTCTGAACAGTTCCAATAATTTGACTATTGGGTGTTGTTTCCTCATCAAACTTATGCTCGAAAATTATCAGGGATGATTCCTGACAATTATCTCTCTAGTCAGCAACCGTTGCTGAGATATATGATTGTAACAAATTGCTGAATTCATTTATTAGTAATATGAAGAATAATGTGGTCAACTGAAATTTCAACAACTGCTGAACACACTGTGATGTAGAGTCTAAGCCAGCACAGATCTATTAGAGGCTGGTGTCCAATTGTTGCATCAACGCCTGCTGTTGTACACTATTATTCCGAGTTTATATGACCAGATTGGCAATCATTACCTGCTGTCAGTCTTGGTTCATTCTCATGATTTCAGGTAATTAGCTGCGCATATTTGATGATTTAATCACCAATGTTATCAATAGTATGCAGATATCCTAATAAAGTTGAAGTGTTATTTAGAGAAAATGTTTGAAAAAACCATCTTTGATCATCAGGATTTGTCATGTTGTGAATAAACTACAGCTCTGATTCAGGTTATTAGTTGGCAAAATCTGTTTACCTCTCATCAGGATCTCACTAATCTCAGTAAGTTGTCTCATATTTTCTTCAGGGGAGATTCATATATGGTCACAGCATTATTTGTTTACTCCAATAGTCAATAGGTGAATTTATTGAAACCACCAGCATATGCACCTCTAATTGGATATTTCCCTGATGAGATAAAGACGAGCCCTCCTCCAGGTTTCTTCTGTGCACCATATTAGTTCATAGTTTGGAGTTATTAGATTCAGAAAAACTTGACTCAAACCTTTTAGTGAGCACCAAGTGTAAAAAATGTGGGGGATTTACTGATGCAATGGTTTTCTTAAGTTCTAAATTTGAAATAAATATGAACTTTGCTGGTGGTTCAAAGACAACTATCCTAAACAAGTTTTGATCATTAAGTAAATTTGCCCTACTCTGGCAGATAAGGATAAGACAAGTGGCTTTGGCCACACTATGGAGGTTGGAAATTAGTCATTTGAGTTCTCTTTAACAAGAAGCAGATAAACAAAATTATATTATAAAAATATGATATATGTTTAAGGTATTTATTATGAAAATTAATGAATATTTATAGGTGATAGTGATAAATTACATGAGCTAGGCTAATTGTGGCATCTACAATGATCTCAGCATGCCTAGCCAATGAAAAGGGATATTAGATTGATATTGGGAACTTCCAGCTAATTTTCACAATGAATAGCATATTTAAAATTGCCATTCAAATAAGTCAAAACGTTGGTTGCTAATCCAACAATTTCCCATATGTAATTGTTCATTTTGAGCTCACTTAACTATATCCAAGTTGTTGGCAACTATCCCTGACAAAAAAGTAATTTAGCTATAATTGAATATGATCCTTTGTAATTTTGTTTAAACAATTGTTTGGATATTCTTGCTTAAAGTGGACAACATGATTAAATTATCATCTTGAAGCTTTCTCTATATGCTATATTAAATATATGAGATAATAATCATTTAAATTTGTCATGTACCAATGACGTTATTGTGGGTGTAGATGCTAAAGACAAGGCTGGGTGACAAGAAGCCTAAAAGGTGAAACTTCAGGCCCTTCCAGACCTGAAGCACACCGTGGACCAGCGCTGGATGCAGGCCAGGTATGCTCAGGTTGGCCTGGAGAAGGAACCTAGAGCCCAGCCTTGCAGCAAGGCATTCGCATTAAAATGAACTATTTGCCAAATTAAGGTGGATGGTTCAGTTTGCTTAGTTTTGGAACAAGGGTTTGAAACCCATTCCTGCTATGAAACAACGTGCTCAGGTCAAATCCAACTTCAGTCAATAACTTAAGTGAAGTTGGTTTTGCCTATTTTATTAACTTGGATGGAAGTATCACCCTATTGATGAGTCACTGCTTGGGTCCACTGCGGCATAACCCCAATTTACCCGTCCAAGCTTAAATACATTTTCCTCTGACCAACATTCCTTGTTGGTCATAATTTCCATTTAAATAAAACTCGATTTTTGCACATTTTTTATGTTATTTCCAGTTAACCTGCACATGGACCTCTTCATAGAGGTCTTGCAATATATTAACCAGTTGATTGTAACAATGGTAAGACCTTCTTTTGGTGCTCCATTGGGCCGCCCAGGTTCCCTCCAACCTGTGCCACCCCCTACTGCTCCTTCCCAGCACCCCATTGTTTCTGTTGAAGGGTTACCACTGTGGATAACCACTTTCACATTTAGCTGCTCCAGCTCCAGCACCATCTGTGGGGCACTAGCAGCTGCCCTTATATCGGCTGGTTTCCTGGCGTTGGCCTTGTGCAATCTGCACTGCCAGTCTGGGAAACGGAGAGTTACAGATACTCTCCTGACAAAATAAAGCTTCTAATTATTGCAAACTGGATAATGTGGTCATATTAATTTCCCCATTTGCTCTTAACTACTGTTAATGCACAGGGTCCCTTTCCTTCCCAGAATCAAAAAAGGGCGTATTGCCCTGTTTAAAAAAGGCCACGGTGGGGACCCTTACATATATACTATGCTTATTGCCGAGTATTTAGTTACCTGCTTTGCATCTGCTGAGGTAAATTTACTCCTGTATCAGTCCAGGTCTAGCTTTTAAGTAATAAAGATTTTTTAGTAAACTTTGTTAAATGATGTGAGCTAGATAAATCTACTATCTAGAAGCAGGCCTTTATTATAAGATAACATGAAACCTAATTTGTCTATTGAAGTTTGATAAGATAGATGTAATTATCACTTAAAATGCTATCCTAATTTTTAAAAGTACAGTTATAATTTCACATTATAAAGTTGATCAATGTTATTGGACTAGAATTCATAATTTTTAAATACAATCAAAAAATACATTTTCTGACTTAGCTAATCATGTGCTCTCATTCAATATTCTTGCACTTAAACCATCCATAAAGTCATAATCTGTATCACCTCTAGCTTCTTTCGATGATATGTACATGGTGTAAGTGATTTAATTAATAGTTAACCCAGACTTTATACTAGTTTAACTAAATTACTAAAGGCTTATTCTATTAGTGCACAACTTTTTTATTTATATCCAATTATCATCTTATTTACTAGCTTTTTTATCTATAATTGAAATCATAGCTTAACATTAAGGTTGCTAGTGCCTTTACTGATCTTATCTCACACCAAATAATTATACCAAGCTAAATTTGACTTTTCTAACCTATTGAAACTTGGTATGTATCTACCTTGGGCATTATTTTTGTTACGAGAGCTCAACTAAAGTTATAACAGCTAAAACTGTACCTTAGGATACTATATAATATGAGTCTGAAGGAAAGTGTCAACTTAGGTAAAAGGCTTAGGTATTCAGTGAATTAGTACTTATAGGCTAAGGTGTATGTCTTTTAGTAGATTACACTTATAGCCTCTGAGTTATTAGAAGACTCATTAGAAGAACATAGTGTGATATCTGAATTGTGGTCCAGAATAAGCACATGTTGCAGGGTGTATTAGACATTCATTATAGCATTGTGCCATTATAAAAGATAGCTTATGAGTTCATCATAAGGGTGTCTCAATTTGGGATAAGTTGCCAGTGTTTTGATGTCATTCATAATAAAATCTATCAAGCTTGAAATGCTTATAGAAAAATCTGTTATTTCAAAATCAAAGAAATAGAAAAATATTATGCTTATAATACACTTTTTACACTTAGCAATATAAGGTAGGATGAACTTTTCTCCCTCATTGCAACCACTTTTGCAACTTATTCAATTCAAGTCTGAATCTAGTTTGATAATCTCACAGAGGAGATTAGTCTGCGCCCATGTCAGGGAGCAGTTGGGCAAGTAAGGTAAGAGGCACAGGTGGTAGGCCCGCGACCTCAAACATTCAAAAACGCCCCGGAGAAACTGGCAGATTAGACAAAAATAAAAAACTGGTGGTTACTATTTCCCCAGAAATCCTCACTTGGCAAGCGTGACGTAACCAGTACATCAACACGCCGCACTCTCAACCACTCTCGTTGGTAGAATATGGAGTCTGGGTGTCCTTGGATATCAACCAAACAGCCCTCTGTGAAAAATTTTGTGGGGATGTGCACACTTTTTCCTGACCGCGGTGTATGTCGCACCTCATTCCATGTCACGTGGTTGGCTGGATCTCAGTTTTCATAAACAAGGAGGCAGCAGATGAAGCTGCTGCAGTGCGCATAGTGATTGACCTCCTTGAAGGGCAACAGGTTGTCAAAACCAAGCGCACAAGATGGACAAAATCCAACCAAATTTTCCTCATGTTTGACTTTTTGCCCACTACAGTCAAGCGTACCATTCTGGAGCAGCACCTGAAAGAGGGTCTCACCATATATGGCGAAATACAATCCTTCAAGATGCAACGTTTTATGCTGATGCCACACTTGTGCACTGACAAAGCCATTGCACTTTTGACTCTAATTGAGCGATTTTTCGCGAAGGACCTAACCCAGATCCCGCACTCCACTTATATTAATATTGAAGGGCATACCACCCACCCTTTCTGGGTAACTGTAGACAGCGCACCCCCCATCTGCACCCACTGTGATACGTTCAGCCATTAGGCACACGCATGCCCCACCAAGGAGGGCATTAAATTCCAAAAGCACCCCTTGGCGGCCATGGCCAGCGTGGAGGCTCACTATGAACCAACCACCAATACCAAAGAGACTTTCCTATAAGGAGCACAAGGCTGCTACCTACTAGTAAAGCCTGTATCCCCTCAAGAGCGAAAAAAAGCCAAACAGGCCCACAGGGCCGTGGCCAAGGAAGCGGCCAAAGTCGCCTCCGCTATCCCACACTCCCAATGCCAGGAGGACATCAAAACCTTCGCGGTGGAAGCAACTCGGGAATCCCTCAACCAATCAGATTGAGAGGCCCATGCCAATTAGGCCACCCAATCTGAGGATCCAATGGGTGACTCAATCTCACTGGACCTTTGCAATTAAGCCCCAAATTGAAACTGACTTGGTCTCCAACTTAACTGATTATTTTTTTTGACCTGAACGTTGGTGCATTAAACTCATCTGCACCACAAAAAATTCAGTCAACAACGGGGAAAAAAAAAGTGAAGGCAAAAGCCAACGCAAACCTGTCTGCTAAAATTAACAAAACTACCAATAGCGTTGCTGCAAACACCTGCACCGCTGTGAAGGCCCGTGGGGATACAGAGGAGGCTGGTGGGCCCAGGTGCCCACTCCCTTGCACCTAAGGTGTGATGGGGGAAGCCTTCACTTTAGGGACGTTGAATATTGCCAGACTCAAGGCCTCGCTGTCCCAGGCTAGGAAACTGAGTTTTTTTACAAAACAATTTACCCGTGGACATCCTGGCCATCCAAGAGTCCCACTGTCTATGAGGTTCTGAAGACGCTTGGAAAACCATGCTCCTCCCTTCCCTATCCTTCTGGTCTGAGCACTGTGGGGTGCTTGTTCAGAAAAACAATTTGTTTAAATTTTTATTGTCTGAATCCTTCCTCAATGGCCGTGTCCTCATTGTTACATTTTTATGGGCCAACGTGGTACATGCTATCATCAACATTTATGCCCCAACCTGTGCACGAGAGCGTCAAGAATTTTTCTCATCAGTCAAATCCCTTCCACTACCCCCTGACCCTTTCATAGTTGGCGACATGAACTGTTGGCTAAACACACCCACGGACCGTTGGTCTTCCTCATCCCACGCCCCCCAGGGTCACATAGAACTTCACGTTCTAAAGGCCACCCTTGGGTTATTAGACGCGCTTCCGAGGAAAGATCCGCTGCTCAAGAAATTGATGTGCCCCCACATCCACAACGGCCAACTAAGGTCCATGACCTGCATCGACCTTGTCCTCACGCTGGCGAAATTTTGATCTCATATTTCCCACTTACACACATCAAAAATTGATTTCTCTGACCACTGGCTGGTCTCAATAACCTACCACTTACCTGTCAAAGTGCCCAGAGCTCCGCATTGGTGCAAACTCCACCCACCTGAAATTGCATCGCCAGGATTTTCCACTTGGGTGGAATCAGCGACTTCTACAAAAGAGTTTATTACACCATTTTGCGCGGACCTAATTTCAACATGGTCAGCCTTCAAAGAGGATACCACCCGCCACACTCGCAACTTTTCTCCTGATGCTCATGAGCTACGTTGGCCATCATATCGCACGCTATGACAGAGTTGGCACACTTGGAGTCCAACATCCCAGCCACAGGCTACAGCCCTGCTTAGGGCTGGAAGTGGGCAGAAGCAGCCGCCCACCTCAACGCGCTCAAAAGGCAATTACAAACATTGGGTTTGTGTTCAGTACAGGGCCAAACACACTACAGAGGGTGGCACATGCACCAGAAAATTTTAAAAATTCTTCGCACCATGCCAGAGCGTGGCCTGCACACAGGTGCGGAGGTCAGACAATTCCGCTGCAGTTATGCCGGCCAAAGTGGCAATTAGTATACAAAAGTATTACTCCGAGTTGTACTGATCTGATCCAATTCAGCCAGCTGAAATGGCAAAATTTCTCGATAGCACTCATATCCACACCATTTTCTGATACCCAGAATTAATGGATTTGATTACTCCAAACAAACTCTGGTCCTCCATCCGTGGTGCACCAAATTGGAAATGCCTAGGCCCTGATGGCATTCTGTATGAGTTCTATAAGAAGTACTTGAAATATCTATCCCAACTGCTGCTAGCCTCCCTTAACTAGAGCCTTCTGGATACGCGCCTTCTACAAGGAGGGCAAGAGGCCTTCACCATCAAACTCTTCATGAAAGGGGATAAGCTAGAGCTAGACAACTGGCGCCCCATTTCTTCAACTAACACATATACAAAAATTTTAATTAAAATCATGGCTAACCATTTAGGGATTGTAGCGTCTGCCACCATCTCCCCAGAACAATTTGGTTTCATACCCAGAAGATCGATTTGGGACAACGTGCACTCTGTGGCTAATGTATGCCAGTCCACAGCTTCTGGGGCACTTGTATTCTTAGGCCAACAGAAGGCCTATGATAGAGTAAACTGAAAATACCTCAGGGCCTGCCTCCACCAATTCCGCTTGTCCTCTCACTTCATCAACTGTGTAATGCTGCTTATGGAATCTACAACAATGGCAGTGTGTGGCCCTGGCTTCCTCACAGAAGTAGTCCGCCCTCAAAGGGGCCTACGCCAAGGGGACCCCCTTAGCCCACTCTTATATAACTTCAGCCTTGACCCACTACTTTGGAACGTGAATGCCCGCCTTACTAAGTTCCATGCACCAGGCCAAGCCCCAGTCAAGATGATGGAGTTTGCAGATGATTGTGTGGTCGGGGTGTCTAATAATCAAGACACATGTGCGCTTGAAGCTCTCATCCATGAGTATTACTGGTTAAGTAATTCTGCACTGAACGCTACCAAAACCAAAATCATCCTCCTTGGTTGGCATCAAATCTGCTGGGCCCCAGCAACGAGCGCCCAGCCCAGCCCATCTGCTTGCACACATGCTCGCCCTCCCAGCTCACCCCACACCGCCCCATTGGTGCTCCCCTTCGTGCCACGCCCTACCATAGGGCCAGTCCGCCATCTGGGCGTGTGGGTGGAGGCAGGCGGGTATGCCTCAGCAGTAATGGAGAGTCATATTCTAGACAACGTGACGAAGCGCATCGCCTCCCTCAGAGGCCACCCTACTTCCCTTGCTGGCAGGGTTGTTTTAGCCAACTCTATGCTCCTCTCCAAAGTCTGGTTTGGAGCCCACGCAATCACCTTCTCCCCGGGTTTTTTCAAATCTATGTATGCCCTTCTACAAGGGTGGCTATGGTCAGGCCGCCCACCACCAGTGCAGCTTAAGTCATGTTTGGCCCTCATCGTCATGGTGGCATGGGCCTGCTCGACTTAAAGCCCATTCTGCCAAAATCCTGGGCACCTGGATTGCAGCCGTCACTGCCCCTACGCTCCCCTCCCAACACTGGCCCCGCGTGGGCCGCTTCAACTTCTCCTGCGCCCTGGGCCTTAACAATCCATTGCACCCTCACTCCTTGATGAAAATCTGGCTTCTCACCCATCGGCCACAGGTCCTCACGGGACTAAAACCCACTACAAACGAATCCTCCTCTCCATGCGGAGCGCAGAGTGGAGAATTTGTATTAATAAACACACAGCCCAGAGAAGCCGCCCCTCTCCTTGGTTCACACAGGAGGTACAGGGGTTACCCATTCAAGATGTCTTGATCCCCACACGGCCCCATGTCATTTAAATTTATTGCGGGGAAGACTGACCATGGGACGGACACTTCCAAATATGACTCAGAAGAGACAAAACTTAGTACCAGGGGAGGCACCCCAGAGAAGCGATGCTATCTCTTGTTGCCAGCGGGAACGCTACTTATGGGGAGGGGGAGGAAACGTGTGAAGGGGCCATAGCCACAATTGAGCACGTGTGGAGGAAGGGGTCTGATTTGATGAACCAGACTGGGAACCAGGAAGAGACCAGCTGTTGGCGACGCGGTGAAAGTATCCAAACACCACGCTTGAAAGTGGTCCACTAAATGGGTCCAGAATCTGTGGACCGCTTCTGGGAGGGTGGGGGTGGAGCCTGCGATGGCATCTAAGACAATCGTGTGGATAGTCCACATGGCGATTGCAACCACCAAAGCACGAAGGGAGGGCAGAAGGGGGAGGCCATTGGTAAAGCAAACATATCTCTTGACAGACTGAAGGGATGCGTTTGATCCTGGCCCAGAAGATGTTGAACTTCGCGCCATATCACTTTAGAGGTAGGGCACTTCTCCAGGCGGTGAAACAGCGTTCCATACTGGCCACACACGACACAGGATGAGTGTAAAGCGTTAGAGCGCTCAGCTGTACGATACACCCGCCTCAGGCAGCGCCACACATGGGAGCAGAATTGAGGTTGCAACAGAGGATGGTGTACATATTTCCAGATATTTTTTTGGGTCTCAATGGAGTAAGGGATGTCCATTATGTCCAGGTAGTCCACCCTGGATAGGACATGGGGTCGAATGGGGATCACGCCATCGTGGATGGGTAGCCCCTGTACCTCTTGTGTGAACTGAGGAGAGGGTCAGCCTCTTTGGGTTGTATGTCCGCTAATACGAATTCTCCACTCAGCGCTCCACATGGAAAGGAGGATTCGTTTGTAGTGGGTTTTAGTCCCGTGAGGACCTGTGGCCGATGTATGTGAAGCGAGGTATTTCATCAGGGAGTGGGGGTTCGATGGATTGTTGAGGCCCAAGGCGCGGGAGAAGTTGGAGCGGGCTGCGCAGGACCAGTGTTGGGAGGGGAGTGTAGGGGTGGTGACGGCCGCAATCCAGGTACACAGGATCTTGGCGGCATGGGCTTTGAAGTCAAGCAGGCCCATGCCACCATGATGTTGAGGGCCAAACATGACCTCTAGCTGCACTGGTGGAAGGCTGCCTGACCAAAGCCATCCTTGCAGCAAGGCGTACAAGGATTTGTAGAAGCTTGGGGAGAAGGGGATGGCATGGGCAGTAAACCAGACTTTGGAGAGGAGCATGGAGTTGGCTAAAACAATCCTGCCTTTAAGGGAAGTAGGGTGGCTCTGAGAGGCGATTCGCTTCGTCACGTTGTCTAGAATATGACTCTCCATTACTGCTGAGGCATACCCGCCTGCCTCCACCCACACGCCCAGATGGCGGACTGGCCCTATGGTAGGGCGTGGCACGAAGGGGAGCACCAGTGGGGCGGTGTGTTTTGAATTAGTAGGGCGAGGACGTGGGCGAGCAGATGGGCCGGGTTGGGAACTAATTGCTGGGTTCCAGCAGTTCTGAAACCGACCAAGGAGGATAGTTTCGGTTTTGGAAGCGTTCAGTGCCGCGTTGCTTACCCGGGAATACTCCTGGATGAGAGCTTAAAGCGCGCGTGCATCATGATTATTAGACACCCCCACCACACAATCATCTGCGAACGCCATTATCTTGATTGGGGCTTAGCCTGGCACGTGGACCCCAGTGAGTTGGGCATTCACATTTCGCAGTTTTGGGTCAAGGCTGAAGTTGTATAAGAGTGGGCTGAGGGGGTCCCCTTGTTGCAAGCCCCTTTGAGGGCGGACTACTTCCGTTAGGAAGGCAGGGCCTTGCACTGCCATTGTTGCAGATTCCGTGAGCAGCATTACCTAGTTTATGAAGCGGGGGGTTGGCGGAATTGATGGAGGCAGGCCCTTAGGTATTTCCAGTTTACACTATCATAGGCCTTTTGTTGGTCCAAAAATACAAGTGCCCCAGAGGCTGTGGATTAACATACATTAGCCACATAGTGCACATTATCCCAAATGACCTTCTGGGGATGAAACCGAATTGTTCTGGGGAGATGGTGGCAGATGCTACAGTCCTTAGATGGTTAGCCATGATTTTTGTTAAAATTTTGGTGTCTGTGTTTGTTAGAGAAATGGGGCGCCAGTTGGCTAAGTCTAGCTTATCCCCTTTCTTGAAGAGTGTGACAGTGAAGGCCTCATGTCCTCCTGGTAGGAGGCGCGTTTCCATCAGACTTTGGTTAAGTGAGGCGAGCAGCAATGGGGATATATAATTGAAATGTTTTTTGTAGAACTCATATGAAATGCCATCTGGGCCTGGGCATTTTCGGTTTGGTGCACCGCGGATGGCTGTCCATAATTTGTTTAGAGTAATCAAATTCATTATTTCCGGGTATCAGAAAATGGAGCAGATTTGGGCTCAGTCGAGAAATTTCACCACTTTGGCCAGCTGAATTGGGTCAAAGTGGTACAACTCGGAGTAATACTGTTGCATTTCAATTGCCACTTCAGCCGGTGTATCCTCAATACAATTATCTGATCTTCGCACCTGTGTGCAGGCCACGCTCTGGCATGGTGCAATAATTTTTTTAAAGAAATGTGAAGTGCACTTGTCGCCTTTTGTGATGCGTGTGGCCCTGTACTGAACACAAACCCAATGTTTGTGTTGTCTTTCAAGTGCGTTGAGGTGGGCAGCTGCCTCTGCCCACTTCCGTCCCCATGCAGAGCTGTAGCCTGTAACTGGGATGTTGGACTCCAAATGTGCCAATTCTGCCAGAGCGCGCAAGATAACCGCTGATGTGGCTCGTGAGCATCTGGAGGAGAGATGGCGGGAGTGGCGGATGGTGTCATCTTTGAAAGTTGCCCATGTGGAAATGGGGTCCATGCAAAACGGTGCAACAAACTTTTTTGCCATAGTTGCCTCTTCTACAAACGTAGAAAATCCTGGCAACCCGAGCTCAGGGGGGCGGATTTTGTACCAATGTGGGGCCTTAGCAGCCGTGACAGGTAGGTGGTAGGTTAGTGAGACCAATCAATGGTCGGAGAATTCCAATTTTGTAGTCTTGAAGTGGGAGATGTGGGGTTGGAATTTCGCCGGCATTAGAATAATGTCGATGCAGGTCATGGACCTTAATTAGCTGTTGTAGACGTGGGGCCATGTCATGTTTTTGAGCAGCAGGGCATGCTGCAGCAGCGCATCCATTAACCTGAGGGTGGCCTTTAGAACGCGTAGTTCTACGTGACCCTGGGGGGCATGGGGTGAGGAAGGCCACCAGTCCATTGGTGTGTTTAGCCAACAGTTCATGTCGCCAACTATGAAGGAGTCTGTGGGTAGCAGGAGGGATTTGACTGAAGAGAAAAATTCCTAACGCTCGTGTGCACCGTTTGGGGCATAGATGTTGATAATTGCATGTGCTACATCAGCCCACGAGAAGGTGACAACAAGCACTCAGCCATTTAGGAATGTTTCTGAGGATAAAAATATGAAAAAATTATTTTTCTGAATTAGCACCCCACAGTGCATCGACCAAAAGGATAGGGATGGGAGGAGCATTGCTTTCCAAGCTTCCTCGGAACCTCATGGACAGTGGGACTCCTGGATGGCCAGGATATCCATAAGTAAATTGTGCTGTAAAAAACTCAGTTTCCTAGCCTGGGATGGGGAGGCCTTGAGTCCAGCGATATTCAACATCCTTATGGTGAAGGTTTCCCCCATTGCACCTTAGGTGTGAGGGGGTGGGCACCCGGGCCCACCATCCTCTTCTAGATCCCCGCGGGCCTTCACATCAGCGTGGGTGTTAGCAGCAATGCTATCAGAATTTTTTGTTGATTTTTGCAGAAAGAGTCGCATTGGCTTTAGCCTTCGCTTTTTGTTTTCCTGATCTCAGACGAATTTTTTGTGGTGCAGATGAGTTTGGTGCACCGTTGAGCGGGTCAAAAGAAATTTTTTTTAGTGGGGATGGGTCCCAAGTCGGTTTCAACTGGAGCTTGGGTGCAATGATTGGGTGAGATTGAATCTCCCATCAGATCCTTGGATTGAGTGGCCCACTCAGCATGGGCTTCCCAATCTGATTGGTTGATGGATTCATAAGTTGCTTCCGCCGCGAAGGTCTCCATGTCCTCCTGGCGTTGGGAGTGTGGGATAGCAGTGGTGAATTTGGCTACTTCCTTGGCCGCGGCCCTATGGCCCTGCTTGGCCTTCTTCTGCTCTTTTGGGGAGATAGGCTTCACCAGTAGGTAGCAGCCTTGTGCTCCCCACGGGAAGGCCTCCTTTGTGCTTGCAGTTGGTTTATAGTGCGCCTCTCCGCTGGCCATAGCAGCTGAGGGGTGCTCTTGGAATGTGACGCCCTCCTTGATGGGGCACGCGTGTGCCTTATGGCTGAATGCATCACAGTGGGTGCAGATGGGGGGCGCGCTGTCCATGGCCACCCAGAATGGGTGGGTGGTATGCCCTGCGATATCAATAAAAGTGGAGTTCAGGATCTGGGTTAGGTCCTTCACGATCTCCTCATTTGGGGTCAGTACTGCGATGGCTTTGCCGGTGCACAGGTGTGGCATCAGTGTGAAGCGTTGCATTTTGAAAGATTGTATTTCACCATATACGGCGAGACCATCATTCAGGTGTTTTTTAAATTGTCACGTTTTACCGTTTTAAGCAAAAAGTCAAACTTGAGGAAAATTTTTGTTTGATTTTGTCCATCTGGTGTGTTTAGTTTTGACGACCCATTGCCCTTCAGGGAGGTTGACCACTACGTGCACTGCTGCAGCCTCATCTGCTGCTGTTTTGCTTTCGAAACCTAGGTCCAGCCAACCGCGTGACATGGAGTGAGGTGCAACGTACACCGCAGTCAGGAAAATTGTGTGTACATCTTCACAAAATTTTTCCCATAAGGCCGTTTTTTGGATGTCCAGAAACACGCGGACTCTGAATTCCACAGACGAAAGTGGCTGGGAGTGTGGCGTGTTAATGTACTGGTTGCATCGTGCTTGCCATGTGAGTATCTCCGGGGAAATAGTGACCACCAGTTTCTTAATATTTTTGTCAATTCTGCTGGATTCTCTGGGGCGTTTTTGAACGTTGGAGGCCATGGGCCTTCCACCTGCTCCTCTTACCTTGCTTGCCCAACTGCTCCCTGACATGGGCGCAGATTAATCTCCTCTGTGAGATTATCAAACTAGATTCAGTCTTGAATTGAATAGGTTGCAATAGTGATTGCAATGAGAAAGAAAAGTTCCACACATGGCCCCATGTCATATCCAAGGTGGACTACCTGGAAATGATGGTAAGCCCTTATTCCCTTGAGACCCAGAAGACTATTTGGAAATACGTACACCACCCTCTGTTGCAGCCTTAAATCCATTCCCATGTGTGGCACTGCCTGAGGCAGGTATACCATACAGCTGAGAGCTCTAACACTTTACACTCATCCCACATCATGTGTGGCCAGTATGGAACGCTGTTCCACCGCCTGGAGAAGTGCCCTACCTCTAAAGTGATTTGGCGCGAAGTTCAACGTCTGCTTGGCCAGGATCAAACACATCCCTTCAGTCTGTCAAGAGATATGTTTGCTATATCCATGGTATCCCCTCTTTCACCCTCCCTCCGTGCTCTGGTGGTCGCAATTGCCATGTGTACTATCCACACAATTGTCTTGGATGCCATCGCAGGCTCCACCCCCACCCTCCCAGAAGCTGTCCACAGATTCCAGTCCCACTTGGTGGACCACTTTCAGGCGTGGATGTTTGGGTATCTCCCACCGCGTTGCCGTCAGCTGGTCTCCTCCTGGTTCCCAGTTTGGTTAACAAATTGGACCCTTTCCTCCACACGTGTTCAATTGTGGTTACAGCCCCTTTACACGTTTCCCCCTCCTTCCCATAGTAGCATTCCCGCTGGCAACAAGAGATAACATCGCTTCTCTGGGGTGCCTTCCCTGTTACCAGGTTTCATTTTCCTTTGAGTCTACATTTGGAAGTGTCCATCCCCTGGTTGGCCTTCCCCACAATAAATTAAAATATAAGGTAGGATGAAGATATGACAGTGATTGATGAGGAAAAACTTATTCTAAAGAAAGTGCTTCTTTGATATTAAACTAGTAAGATATTCATTATGATTTCTAGGAATGTGGGCAATGATGTAATCAATTCAAAAACTATCATTAAGAGATACAAAATTATCTATATAACAAATTAGAAAAATTTATTAATTAATAAGGGGTAAACCTAGATACATTGCATAGAAACTAAACTATCTAACAAAGCCCACTAAAAAGTCATTTGTGAAAATATGCAAAAAACTATACTGTAACAGACTCACCCTGGATACTTAAACTCCTTAGACAAGATAAGATGTTCTTAATCATTTCCTTTGAGATAAAGATATTAAATGCTCTATTTGTATCATAAATACAACTTCTATCAGACAAGTTTTTGTCAAAATTACTTCAAATTTAAAATTAACCAAAATTTGTGCTTTTTTTAATTAATTACAAAGATATAGGTTTTTATTAAAGATACTAGTTTTTCAGGTAATATTTATATTAGTTTATGATATCTAATCAATTTACTTTTGATTCATCACTTTTGGTCAAATCATAGTTTGAAATTTAGTAAAATTCAGCTCCACTCATTGTAGCCCTATTCAAGTTTCCTATGTTAATGTGTTCAACGGCGGTGCCCCACATGAGGCAATGGTGCGCCACCTCTTAATGTTTTTTGGCCTTTGCCAAAACATGCTTGGGTTGGCATGGCTAGCCCTCCAAATTCTTCAAGATGGTATGTCCCACCTAAGGACTCAGCCTTACATCTTGCTCAAACCCAGGAAGCGCCACACTGCCCCCTTGTGCTCCCCCAGAGCAACATGCAATTTGGCCTATGGGTTAAATATGGTAAGGTGTTCCCTTATTCAGATAAAGCCATTATCAAATTAGCCCAAGCTGATATGCAGGCTGCAGGTTTAAACTATCACACTTCAAGGGATACCTTGAACTTGGCTTTTCAAAAATAGCTGATGCTTCAGTAGCAGCTACCATCCCCCTGGAGTTCCAGGGCACTCCCCTCCCAATTACTCATACCCAGTTTCCCACTGATACCACTCTTATGGTTCAGTTTGCGTGCCTCCCTTCCTACCTACCACAGAAATTTTAATGAACGATATTACTTCTGGATTATTGGAATATGGTTCCAATCTCATAATACAATTCATGGTTCCCAAATAGAGCTACATGCCTCACAGGCCCCATGCCTACACAACTATTCATCCAGTATCAAAAGAAATGCCCTCTCAATCCCCCCTCACACCATTATCCCCTCTGCCCTAGACCATCCTTTTTGGCTCAAGAAGATTGAGGCGCACCATTTGCCCTACCTGTTTCAAACAAGACCATTTAAAATGGCGCTGTTCCTCCATCCTACAAGCCATGGCATCCAAGCCCAACTCTATGCATTATGATCCCAGAGATGATTAAGAACATTTTTAATGGGAAACTATCCTTACCCCCTCCCCCCAAAGTGGTAGCCTCCAGCAACCACTAAATCAACAAATCAAAAATTACCTCAATGAAACTCTTCTCCTGAAACCACCAATCAGGAGTCAGAATGGACTAAAAAAAAAGTTCAAACCATCCTCTTAGCCAAACACAACAGATAACTCATATGCAAACAACTCAATAAGATTCAACCAAAAACCATGGGATTAATTGGTTGAGGTTGATGAATTGGGCAAGCTTATTCCTGATTCCAAATGGACTGGGCCACCTCCATTCAAAATGTATTTCAATACTGATTATTCTTCCCAATTCCAAAGAGCCATTATGTGCCTCGCCCTGATGCCACCCCATTCAAAAGGTACCACCAACTAGTTGAAGAGGCAGTTGCCTCCCCAAATGTCGCCCAACCTGTAAAGCCATTGCAAAAACAGTTGCAGTACTGGCTACGGGCCTGCCACCTCCTATCCTACCCAATACCATGCTTCTAAAACAAAAAATACTATCTCCAATAATATCTGGTGGCAAATTCAATAGTTCAAAAAGTTGTAGGGTTGAAAAAGTTTGGCCCAAAGACCCACATAACCCACAATAAACTTTGCAACCATTGCTACCTTACCTAAAGTATGCTTTGAGACAGAAAAGCACTTGCAGACTATATTTCCACCCTCCTCCTCGCACACATTGTGCTGTAAGCACTCCTTTGTAATCTTGACCCCCATTTCCATGATGTGCCCACACCATTGCTATCAGCTTTGTGCCGCTACATGTACCCAACAGGTGAGGAAGAAGAGCCTCCTGATCCCCCTTCACCCACAGCCGTGGATGTATAGCAGTTTCCACTTCCAACTTGGTTGGTGTGTTTTATTTAAATTTTACGTCAGTTTATGCAGATCTGTATGTCTCAGTTTGACTTTATTTATTTTTATTCTAAATTTTAGCTCGTTCAAGCCTCAGTAATGTCCATCTCCTGGTTGGCTTGCCTTGGGTAAATAAAAAATTATGTTAACTATACACAAAAAATTTTAAAAAAGATATATATCCATTTGTAAAGCAGTTATCATATAATCTGTGACTTTTCTGGGATGTTATATACAGTACAAATTTAAACTTATTTCTTTGTGATCTTATAAGTGTCTAATTTTGTAGAATAAAATATTTTAAATAGAATTCTTACTTTTTTTCTAGCCTAAAATATTATAATTTTATGTAAACACAAATAATTTAATGATATTGAGTTTAAAATTAACTGAGATGCGTATATGATCTAGAATGGAAATAAGTTATGGGCCTAAATTACCTGATATCTATAAGGTATCTATAAATATTTATAAAGAATTTATTTTATATACTATCACATATGTGCAACTATACGCTACCATTAGATCTATCATTTTAGTAGTGCTCGTACAGTTTTACTTATATATGTTGATTAAACACAATATAGTGGATTGAAATTTAATAGCAATGAGTTTGTAGGCTAAATACTCAGACTAGTAGGTTTATATGTTATAACCTATTCAAGTACTTTTAACTACTCTTTTTAAATATAGTATTTTATGTAAAGCTTCAATATGCTACTGTTTTTTGTGAAGAAATTAAGTAGTATATATCTCAGGTTTTTTATATTTTATACAGGTTAATAGTTGGGTTTGTGAATATATTACCACTATAGCTAGTTCTTGATTAATTTTATGCCCTAATTTTTATCTTCAATTATATCATAAAATCTAAGATTGTTGGATTTAAATTCTAGGTTATAAAATATGTAAATCAACTTCCACCATAGTATTCAGCTTGCCAACCTTGGTTGAAAACATCTGAATCTAACTTGCTGCTCAGAGGATTACTACATGCAGATTGGGCACCAGACAACCTATCTTAGATTAAATCCATCCTTACAGAGAAAATTCTCTATAGATACTACCTTTTGAAGCATCAATATCTTTAGTAAACTGTTTGCGGCCTTTAAAAATTCTTGTTGGCAATCTTTGACGTTTTCTTTATATGTTGGCCCTTATGACACTATGAAATCTAATTTGACCTCTCCCTTGGCAGCACAGCTCCAAGGCTTCTGCGTTGAGTGTCTTTTTCAAGCAAAGCAGATCTCAGACTGATTAATATACTCTGCTTAATTTCAAATTGAAGACTATATACGGGCAATTAGATCACCTAAACCATTATAAGTGATACAAAAAGGATAACTAATATAATGTAAAAAGGCTCTTTATTTGAGTGCAAAGTAAAATTTTATACATATAATGAAAACTAAGAGATAAAATATATAATAATTGTAATGTAAACTTGAGAATTCTGGGTAGCAATATTGTGTTTTTTGGATACACAATTGAGGCATCGTTTGATTGCACTTTTGATGCTTTGTCCATTTAATTTTTTTGTACTAGAAGCTCTTTCTGGTGCTGATTGCCATTGAACCTAAAAATCCAGGGGAACTTTCTTCTGTCCCCACTTCTGGGTTGAAGGCAGTAGCATCTTCACCAGTTATTGCCTTAATATCAGATTTGGTAATATGCTTCTCAACATCAGGTTTGTAAGATTGCACTAATCTGATGTGCCTCACATCAGGTTTTTGAGCAACTTTCTAAAATGATTGTTTCCCAGATTAGTAATATTTGGATAAAAACCTCACTTGCTCATATTCAGGTAATATAGTTGAATCATCGCTATAACATCAAAGAGTTTAAATTTTTTGGTCCCCCAAAGTTATAATAGGGTCGAATTTTCATAGTAATCATTGGTGAAGTTTTCATCTTCATATAAAATAAATTTATGAAGCTTCAGTGGAAAAAACTTTGAATGACGTTGTTTGGATCATGGGGTATTTTTTTGCCTCACCTACATCTATAATAAGGGCTTGATAACCTCCATCCACGGTTGGTAAGTTGCCCGCACTTCTGCTTGTCTGGAGTTGGACTATGTTCATTCTGCCAGTTGAGGAATGATCTTCTGGTACTCTCGCAATCACATCCACAGCACTTTCCCTCACAAGAATTGACAGGGGAATGACCTCAAATGCTGTACATGAACTCTATCAAAAACAATGTTAGTATAATCATCCCAGATAGAGTATTCAGCTCCTCTGTTTGCCAAAGAATTAGCAGGCCCAATTCAGATTACTGTAACTTTGTCAAACAATTAAATGTCTGAGATTGTAATAAAGTTCTTTAAGTTTAAATAAGGCTAATAACGCCCAAAAAAGCCTCGTAAATACTTGGTGGAATCTCTCAAATCAGGGTAAAACTACTTCCCCTCTTAGCCAGATAGGCCTATAATTTAATAGTAGTACTATGCCAAACCTGTGGCGGAATCAGGGGGCCATTCTAAGGTCCCTCCACGTCCCATGAGTAACTTGCTTAAAGCTCCTCATCATAGACTACCCCCTATTTTAGGCTTGAAGGGGGTCCAACAAGATGCAAATATTTTCCCACCCAATGAATGGGTTAAGTATTAAAGTTTTATCCCATGGGTTTTTATTACATGTCAACCTAACATCAGCTGTCAAGTTGAAGCAGGGTGAGTCTCAAGAGCTCTGATAGGTCAAAAGCCCAAATTCCTAATTAGGTTGCTCTCTGCCTATAATTAATTTCTTGCCCCTCTCACTTTGGGCCTCAATTTGATATAACTACTAAGCAAGAGATGAAGAGGGTTCTTTTTTACCTAAGTGAAGATCACTATTAAATATTAAGATATACAAACCCATATCTTTTTAGTATCAAATCTTCTATATTTTTTTCAAAAAAATGGAAATAAAACCCACCAAATTTCTAAATAGCAGTCAAGAGTTTGATACTTTTACCACTGCTAATTTGTGTGAAAACATGTGCAAAAAGCACCGCAAGTAGCACAAAAGCCAGGATTCCAAAAAGTGTTGTTCGCTACAGGGGCCTGTACACCACAAAATTGTTAACAAAATGGAATTCAGTGGGGAAAGTGACCCTCAAGCCTCCCTGCTACATCGGAACCTAAGCTAGCTACTTTAGAACAACAGTTAGCCAGTGCTTTGCCTTGACTTAAAAGCTTGGAAAGCATTCTTCTTAAGGCTCTCGTGAGGCCTTTCCTATCATTAATGAACCCCCTCTTAGAGACAAGTTTACTCTAGGTGAGGGCAGTATTACCTCCTACCTCTTTCTTTATGAATCAGTTATGGAAGGAGCAACTGACCAGCAGAAGATCAAGTACATTTTTCCATGATTAAGTCTCATGAATCAGAAAGATAACGGTTCTGAACATAGCCACCCTCAGAACTTGGGCGGAGGAGAAGGAAGCCCTCATTGAAGAATTGGATCTAGGCAGAGTTTGCAATGGAAAAACAGGCCTTTATGTGCCTAAGTCTATTGTCAGATTTTTAACCAGGTGATATTCCTTCATATTAATGAAATTAGTTTAATAATAAATTGAGGATGATTGCTGATTAGTTTGCTATTTACAATTCATTTATATGAAAATACCTCAATTTGTGCTCCCATTTGGTTGGGTTGAGCTGTCTTGATCTACAGGATCAAGAAAGTATTGGGCATCATCCCCAATAAAAAATTGATGGGTCTCAACACCGGCGACTGAGGCCAATGATGTTGAGACAAATAATATTAATTAAGATTACAAATTGCATAAATTCGACATCAAAAAGTATTGAGAGATGATCCCAATAGTTTTCAGTTTATTTTGACACTGGAAACTTATGCTGAGGATGTTAAACTAATTAATACTAATCATTTAAGCAGGCAGGCTTTTATCCACGCATAACTCCATGTGAAAATGATTGTGGGATTTCTGGCGAAAATTCAAATCTCAGAGGACCGTCAACTTATGCCAAGGATGCCAAACTATTTATATTAATTAAAGAAATTTAAATTTAATTTGGGGAAGACCGAATAGGGGATGGACACTTCTGATAAGTAAACTTGACTAACAAAACAAACTTCAGCTTGAGGATGGCACCCCAGAGAAGCAAACGATATCACCTGTTGCCAGCGGGAATGCCAAGAGAAGGAAGGGGGTCACGTGTGTAGGGGCTTGCGCCACTATTGAGCACATATGTAGGAAGGGGTCTGAAGTGATGAACCAAACTGGGAACCAGGATGAAACCATCTGGTGGTGACGAGGTGGGAAGTACCCAAACATCCAAGCTTGAAAGTGGTCCACAAGGTGCGACTGGAACCAGCGTATAGCTTCCTGGATGGTGGGATTAGCGCCTGAGAAAGCATCCAAGACAATCGTGTGGATAGTCCACATAGCAATTGCAACCATTAAGGCATGGAGGGAAGGTGATAGAGGGGAAACCATGGACAAAGCGAAGATGATTTTAGACAGGCTGTAGGGCTGTGCCTGATCCTGGCAAAAAAGATGCTGAACCTCATGCCATATTGCTTTTGAGGGAGGGCACTCTTCCAGGCGGTGAACCAACGTTACATACTGGCCACACATGATGCAAAATGAGTGTAAAGCGTTAGAGCGCTCAGCAGTATGGTCTACCCATCTCAAGCAGTGCCACACATGGGTAATAAAATGCAGCTGCATAAGAGAGTGGTGGGCGTACTTCCATATGGATTTCTGGGTATTGAGGGAGTAGGGGATGTCCAACATGTCCAGGTAGTCCACCCTGGCTATGGTAGGGGACCTCATGGGTATCACTCCGTTCAGAATGGGTAGTCCTTGTACTTCCCGGGTGAACTGAGAATTAGGGCGCCCCCTCTGGGCGGTGTGTCCACTGATGCGAGTATTACACTCAGCGCTCCACATGGAGAGGAGAATCCTTTTGAAGTAGGGTGACATCCAACGTGGGCCCGCAGATGAAGGGTATGAGGCGAGATACTTTAACAGAGAATGGGGGTGGGTAGGATTGGTGAGGCCCAGGGTGCGGGAGAAGTTAGAGCAAACCGTGTGGGACAAGTGCTGGGCTGAGATTGTAGGGTTGGTGACTGCAGAGATTAGGGTACCAAGGATTTTGGATGCATGGACCTCTTAGATGAGCAGGCCCATGACACAACTATTGCGAGGTCCAAACATGATATCCAGGCGCACTGGCGGTGGGAGGCCTAACCAAAGCCACCCTTGAAGAAGGGCATATAAAGAATTGAAGAAACAAGGGAAAAAGCGATGGCGTGGGCCCCAAACCAAACTTTAGATAGGAGCATAGAGTTGGCTAGCACTACACTGCCTGTAAGGGTGGTCTGACGGGCTTTGAGGGAAGCTATGAGTTACGTAACGTTGTTTAGAATATGATTTTCCATCACCATTGAGGCGTACCCTCCCGCCTCTAACCACACCCCCAAATGGCGGACAGGGCCAATTTTGGGGCTTAGCACAAAGGGGAGCACGAGCGGGGCGGTGTGAAGATGAGCAGGGCAAGCGATCCTGTGAGAGAGTTGATGAAGCAGGTAGAAAACGGGGCTCTGGGGGCCAGCGGGCTTGATACCAACCAAAGAGTACATCTTCAGTCTTGGAGGCGTTAAGTGAAGCATTACTTACTTGGGAGTAGGCCTGGATAGTAGCTTCAAGCGCGCGTGCATCATTATTGTTAGACACCCCAACCACACAATCATCAGCAAACGCCAACATCTTGACTGGTGCTGGGCTTGCACATGGACACCAGTAAGGCGGGCATTCACATTTTGCAGAAGCGGGTCAAAACTGAAGTTATACAAGAGTAGGCTTAGAGGGTCCCCTTGATCTAGGCCCCTTTGAGGGAGAACTACATTTTTGAGGAAGCCAGGGCCATGCACAGCCATTGTGACAGATTTCGTAAGCAACATCACCCAATTAATGAAACAATATGGGAGGTGGAACTTGTGGAGGCAGGCTATGAGGTAATCCCAGTTGACTCTATCATAAGTCTTCTTAAGGTCTAAAAAACAAGTTCTGAAGAAGCTCTGGATTGAAAGATGTTGGCTACGGTGTGTATGTTGACCCCAAATATACCTTTTGGGAATAAAACATTGTTCAGGGGAAATGAGAGCAGAGGCAACAACCCCTAGATGGTTTGCCATGATTTTAGTAAATTTTTTCATTTATGTGTTAGTAAATTAAATGAGGCGCCTATTGGCCAAGTCCAGCTTATCCCCTTTCTTTAAATTTAAATTTAAATCTATTGCGAGGAAGGCCGACCATGGGACAGACACTTCCAAATTTGACCCAAAAGAGACAAAACTTAGTAACAGGGAAGGCACCCCAGAGAAGCGATGCTATCTCTTGTTGCCAGCGGGAACTCCACTTATGGGGAGGGGGAGGGAACGTGTGAAGGGGCCGTAGCCACAATTGAACACGTGTGGAGAAAAGGTCTGATTTGATGAAAAAAACTGGGAACCAGGAGGAGACCAGCTGTCAGCGGCGCGGTGGGAGGTATCCAAACATCCATGCCTGAAAGTGGTCCACCAAATGAGACCAGAAACTGTGGACAGCTTCTGGGAGGGTGGGGGTGGAGCCTGTGATGGCATCCAAGACAATCGTGTGGATAGTCCACATGGCGATTGCAACCACCAGAGCATGGAGGGAGGGTGGAAGGGGGAGGCCATTGATAAAGCAAACATATCTCTTGACAGACTGATGGAATGTGTTTGATCCTGGCCCAGCAGACGTTGAATTTCGCGCCATATCACTTTAGAGGTAGGACACTTCTCCAGGCGGTGGAACAGCGTTCCATACTGGCCACACACGATGCAGGATGAGTGTAAAGCGTTAGAGCGCTCAGCCATATGGTACACCCACCTCAGGCAGCGCCACACATGGGACCAGATTTGAGGCTGCAACAGAGAATGGTGTGCATATTTCCAGATAGCTTTTTGGGTCTCAATGGATTAAGGGATGTCCATCATGTCCAGGTAGTCCACCCTGGATAGCACATGGGGCCGTGTGGGGATCAAGCCATCTTGGATGGGCAGCCCCTGTACCTCTTGTGTGAACTGAGGAGAGGGGCGGCCTCTCTGGGCTGTGTGTCCGCTAATACAAATTCTCCACTCTGCGCTTTGCATGGAGAGGAGGATTCGTTTGTAGTGGGTTTTATTTCCGTGAGGACCTGTAGCCAATGATTGTGAAGCCAGGTAATTCATCAGGGAGTGCGGGTTCGATGGATTGTTGAGGCCCAAGGCGCGGGAGAAGTTGGAGCAGGCCGCTTGGGACCAGTGTTGGGAGGGGAGCATAGAGGCGGTGATGGCCGCAATCCAGGTGCCCAAGATCTTGGCTGCATGGGCTTTGAAGTCAAGCAGGCCCATGCCTCCATGATGATGAGGGCCAAACATGACCTCTAGCCATACTGGTGGCGGGCAGCCTGACCAAAGCCATCATTGCAGCAGGGCATTCAAGGATTTGAAAAAGCTTGGGGAGAATGGGATGGCGTGGGCTCCAAACCAGACTTTGGAGAGAAGCATAGAGTTGGCTAAAACAACCCTACCAGTGAGGGAAGTAGGGTGGGCTCTGGGGGAGGCAATGCGCTTCATCAAGTTGTCTAGAATATGACTCTCCATCACTGCTGAGGCATACCCGCCTGCCTCCACCCACTCGCCCAGATGGCTGACTGGCCCTATGGTAGGGCGTGGCACGAAGGGGAGCACCAATGGGGCGGTGTGGGGTGAGCTGGGAGGGCGAGCATGTGTGCAAGCAGATGGGCTGGGCTGGGCGCTCGTTGCTGGGGCCCAGCAGATTTGATGCCAACCAAGGAGGATGATTTTGGTTTTGGTAGCGTTCAGTGCAGAATTACTTAACCAGTAATACTCATGGATGAGAGCTTCAAGCGCACATGTGTCTTGATTATTAGACACCCCGACCACACAGTCATCTGCAAACGCCATCATTTTAACTGGGGCTTGGCCTGGCACATGGACCCCAGTGAGGTGGGCATTCACGTTTCGAAGTAGTGAGTCAAGGCTGAAGTTGTATAAGAGTGGGCTAAGGGGGTCCCCTTGTCGCAAGCCCCTTTGAGGGCGGAATCCTTCCATTAGGAAGCCAGGGCCGCGTACTGCCATTGTTGCAGATTCCGTGAGCAGCATCACCCAGTTGATGAAGCGAGGGGGTAAGCGGAATTGATAGATGCAGGCCCTGAGGTATTCCCAGTTTAATCTATCATAGGCCTTCTGTTGGTCTAAGAATACAAGTGCCCCAGAGGCTGTGGACTGGCATGCATTAGCCACAGAGTGCACGTTTTTCCCAAATCAACCTTCTGGGTATGAATCCAATTGTTCTGGGGAGATGGTGGCAGATGCTACAATCTCTAAATGGCTAGCCATGATTTTTGTTAAAATTTTTTTATCCGTGTTAGTTAAAGAATTGGGGCGCCATTTGGCTAAGTCTAGCTTGTCCTCTTTCTTGAAGAGTGTGATGGTGAAGGCCTCTTGTCCTCCTGGTAGGAGGCACGTTTCCAGAAGGTTCTGGTTAAGTGAGGCAAGCAGAAGTGGGGATATATATTTGAAATACTTTATAGATTTCATATGGAATGCCATCTGGGCCTGGGCATTCTGGTTTGGTGCAACGCGGATGACTGTCCATAAATTGTTCGGAGTAATCAAATTCATTATTTCCAGGTATTGGTTAATGGTGCAGATGTGGGCTCAGCCGAGAAATTCTGCTACTTTGGCCAGCTGAATTGGATCAGATCGGTATAACTTGGAGTAATACTTCTATGTTTCAATTGCCACTTTGGCTGGCGTATCCGCGATGGAATCATCTGATCTTTGCACCTGTGTGCAGGCCACGCTCTGGCATGTTGCGAAATTTTTAAAAAAATATGCGGTGCACATGTCGCTCTCTGTAATGCATTTGGCCCTGTACTGAACACAAACCTGATGTTTGTGTTGCCTTTCGAGCGCGTTGAGGTGGGAAGCTGCCTCCTACCACTTCCGGCCCCATGCAGTGCTGTATCCTGTAGCCAGGATGTTGGACTCCAGGTGTGCCAACTATGCCAGAGCGCACAAAATGACAGCCAATGTGGCTCATGGGCATCTGGAGGAAAGGTGGCGAGAGTGGCGGATGGTATCCTCTTTGAAGGTTGCCCATGTGGAGATGGGGTCTGCCAAAATGGTACAACAAACTCTTTTGCCAAAGTTGCTGATTCCACCCAAGTGGAAAATCCTGGCGATGCAAATTTGGGGGGCGGAGTTTGCACAAATGTGGGGCCTTAGCCACTGTGACAGGTAGGTGGTAGGTTATCAAGACCATTCGTTGGTTGGAGAATTCCATTTTTGTTGTTTTGAAGTGGGAAATGTGGGGTTGGAATTTCGCCGGTGTAAGGATAAGGTCGAGGTGGGACATGGACCTTAATTGGCCATTGTGGACGTGGGGGCGCGTCATGTTTTCGAGCAGCAGGGCTTGCCATGGCAGCGCATCCCTTTACCCTAGGGTGGCCTTTAGACGCGATTTCTATGTGACCCTGGGGGGCGTGGGAGGAGGGAGGACAACGGTTCATTAATGTGTTTAGCCAACAGTTCATGTTTGCGACTACAAAAGGGTCTGGGGTAGTGGGAGGGATTTGACTGACGAGAAAAATTCCTGACGCTCTCATGCACAGGTTGGGGAATAGATGTTGATGATAGCATGCGCCACGTCAGCCCACAAGAAAGTGACAACGAGGACTCAGCCATTGAGGAAGGATTCCAACGATAAAAATTTAAACAAATTGTTTTCGTGAACAAGCACCCCACAGTGCTCTGACCAAAAGGATAGAGATGGGAGGAGCATGGTTTTCCAAGCATCCATAGAACCTCACGGACAGTGGGACTCCTGGATGTCCAGGATATCCATGGGTAAATTTTGTTGTAAAAAACTCAGTTTCCTAGCCTGGGATGGCGAGGCAATGAGTCCGGCGATATTCAACATCCCTAAAGTGAAGGTTTCCCCTTCGCACCTTAGGTGTGAGTGGGTGGGCACCCAGGCCCAATAGCCTCCTATAGATCCCCATGGGCCTTCACGGCAGCGCAGGTGTTTGCAGCAACGCTATCAATAGTTTTGTTAAGTTTTGCAGAAAGGTTTGCATTGGCTTTTGCCTTCGCTTTTTGTTTTCCTGATTTCAGACGAATTTTTTGTGGTGCAGATGAGTTTGGTGCACCATCAAGCGGGGTGAAATTTTTTTTTCAGGTAGGTTGGAGATCAACTCAGTTTTGACCGGAGCTTGGTTGCAAAGATCAGGTGAAATTGAGTCACCCATCAAATCCTCAGATTGGGTGGCCCAATCAGCATGGGCTTCCCAGTCTGATAGGTTGAGGGATGCCCGAGTTGCTTCCACCGTGAAGGTTTCAATGTCCTCCTGGCGTTGGGAGTGTGGGATAGCAGTGGTGACTTTGGCTGCTTCCTTGGCCGCGGCCCTGCGGACCTGCTTGGCCTTTTTTCTCTCTTGTGGGGAAGTAGGCTTTACCAGTAGGTAGCAGCCTTGTGCTCCCCATGGGAAAGCCTCTTTGGTGCTTGCGGTTGGTTTGTAGTGCGCCTCTCCACTGGCCATGGCCGCTGAGGGGTGCTCTTATAATGTGATGCCCTCCTTGGTGGGGCGTGCATGTGCCTTATGGCTGAACGCGTCACAGTGGGTGCAGATGGGGGGCGCGCTGTCCACGGTCACCCAGAAAGAGTGGGTGGTATGCCCTTCAATATTGATAAAAGTGGAGTGCAGGATCTGGGTTAGGTCCTTTGTGATCTCCTTGGTTGGGGTCAGAACTGCAATGGATTTGCCGGTGAACAGGTGTGGCATCAGCGTAATGCATTAATCTCAAAAGATTGTATTTCGCCGTAAACAGTGAGACCATCTTTCAGGTGTTGCTCCAAAATGTCACGTTTTACCATAGTAGGCAAAAAGTCAAACGCGAGGAAAATTTGGTTGGATTTTGTCCATCTGGTGCGTTTGGTTTTGATGACCTGTTGCCCTTCGGGGAGGTCAATCACTACGCGCACTGCAGCAGCCTCATCTGCTGCCTTCTTGTTTTCAAAACCTAGGTCCAGCCAACCGCGTGACATGGAGTGTGGTGCGTCGTACACCGCGGTCAGGAAAAAGTGTGCACATCTCCACAAAGTTTTTCCCATAAAGCCATTTGTTGGATGTCCAGAAACACGCGGACTCTGTATTCCACCAACGAAAGTGGCTGGGAGTGCGGCATGTTGATGTACTGGTTGCATCGTGCTTTCCAAGTGAGGATTTCCAGGGAAATAATGACTGCCAGTTTTTTTAATTTTTTTTCTATTCCGCCAGTTTCTCTGGGGCGTTTTCAAACGTTTGAGGTCGCGGGCCTACCACCTGTGCCTCTTACCTTACTTGCCCAACTGCTCCCTGACATGGGCGCAGACTAATCTCCTTTGTGAGATTATCAAACTAGATTCAGACTTGAATTGAATAAGTTGCAAAAGTGATTGCAACGAGAGACAAAAGTAGCTTATCCCCTTTCTTGTACAACGTTATTGTGAAGGCCTTTTGCCCTCCAGGAAGGAGGCGAGTTTCCATAAGGCATTAGTTCATAGAGGCAAGCAGCAAGGAGGAAAAATATTTGAAATACTTCTTATAAAACTCATAAGTGATGCTGTCTGGACCTGGGCGTTTCCTTTATGGTGTATTGTGAACAGCAGACCAGAGTTTGTCCTGAGAAAAAAAATTCATCAACTCCAGAAAATGGTAAAAGGTGCAGATATGTGCGCTTTTGAGAAAATTGTCCAATTCATCCAGCAGAACTGGATTGGAGCGATACAATTTGGAGTAATAGTTGTTTACTTTAATTGCCACTTTGGCCAGCATATCTGCGATGGAGTGGTCTGGCCTTTGCACCTGTATGCAGGCCAAGCTCTGGCATGGTGCAAAGAAATTTTTGAAAAAAGTAAGCGGAACACTATTGCCTGCTGCTATATGCTTTACTTTATATTGAACACAAACTCAATGCTTGTGTTATCTTACCAATGCGTTGAGGCGAGCGGACACTTTCACCCACTTTTGACCCAAAGCCAGGCTGTAGCCTGCCACTGGGACATTGTTTTCCAGATAGTCTACTTCTACCAGCGTGCACAAAATGACTGCTGAGGCATCTTGCAAGCGATGTAATGAGATGTGGTGAGCCTGGCGGATGGTGTTCGCTTTGAAGGTTGACCAGGTGGAGATTGGGTCTGCACATAATGGTGTGGTAAACTCTGGAGCTGAGGTCTCAGTTTCCACCCATGAGAAAAACCTGGAAGACGTGATCTTAGTGGGGCAGAGTTTGCACCACTTTGGCACCTGAGCCACTGGAGTGGGCAAAAAGAAGGAATTTAATACCATTCTGTGGTTGGATAAATTGACTTTCATCGTGGTAAAGTGGTATATTTGGGATTGAAATTTCAATGGTGCAAGAATAAGGTCAATGCGGGTCATAGACCTTAGCTGGCCATTGTGCACATGGGGCAGACATGTTTGTGAGTAGCAGTGCATGATGTAGCAGAGTATCAAACAACCCAGAGTGGCTTTTAGAACGTGAAGTTCAACGTGCCCCTGTGGGGGTGTAGGCAAAGAGGACCAGCAATCTGTGGTTGGGTTGGTCCAGCAGTTCATGTGACCAACAACAAGCGGGTTGGGTGTAGCTGATTGGAATTGATTCTGAGAAGAATTCCCAACAATCTTGATCACATGTTGGGGCATGATTGTTAATGACGGAATGCACTTTGTTATCCCATGAAAGGTGATTACAAGGATGCAGCCATCGAGGTACAATGTTGAAAAGACAAATTTAAAACTGTGGTCACTCAAACAAGCACCCCACAGTGCAGTGACCAAAAGGAAAGGAAGGGAGGAGCATGGTTGCCCATGTTTCCTCTGCACCACTCGGACAATGGGTTTCCTGGATGTTCAGGATGTCCACGGGTAAATTATTTTTTAGGTAATCAGTTTCCTAGCCCGGGATGGTGAGGCCTTGAGTTAAGCGATGTTCAACGTCCCTATAGTAAAGGCTCCTCCCCCATTGCACCTTAGGTGTGAGGGAAAGGGCACCCGTGCCTTTCAGCCTTCTCATTCTCAGCACATCGCTGTCTGGCGGTGTGGGTATTCTGTGCTATGGAGTATGTTCAGTATGGAAAGCTTTAGCTGAAGGGTTTGCATTGGCTTTTGCCTTCTGCTTTCTCCCCACTGTGGGACGAATTTTTGGCGTAGTGTCACTTGCTGTGCACCATCACATGAAGGTGAAATTTTGGCAGGAATATTGTTTTGCAACTCAGATTCAATTGATGCTTGGTAGCATTGATTTAGTGAAACTGACTCACCCATCAGGTCTTCAGCTTGGGCGGCCCAATCTTATTGGTGAAAGAATTTGTGAGCCCCTTCTGTTACAAATGACTCAATGTCCTTATGGAGTTGGGTGCGAGGGATCATAGACGTGGTCTTGGCCGCCTCCTTGGCCGCCGCCTTACAGGCCTGCTTGGCCTTCTTACGCTCCTGTGGGGATACAGGTTTCACTCAAATGTAGCACCCAGGCGCGCCCCATAGGAAGGCTGCGTCAGTGTCTACTGCCAGTTCAGTAGGCTTCTGCACCATACATTGCTTCTGGGATTATTTTGGTTTGAGTAATGCCCTCCTTGGTGGGCAGGTATGAGCCTTAAGGCCAAAAGTGCAACAGAAAGTGTAGATAGGAGGCGCGCTATCCACGGTGACCCTGAATGGGCAGAAGTCTTGCCAAATAATTTCTACAAAAGCGGTGTGAGGGATTTGGGTCAAATCTTCTGCTATCCACGCGGATGGGGTGAGAACAGCAATCGCCTTACCTGTTCACAGGTCTGGCATGAGCGTAAAGTGTTGCATCTCAAAGGATTGGATTTCCCATATTTGGTGAGCCCAGCCTTCAGGTGGTGCTCCAGCATGATGCACTTGACTGTAGTAGGTAGGAAGTCAAAAGTTATGAAAATTTGGTTTGATTTATTCCAGCGAGTGCACTTCATTTCAACTACCCATTGACTATCTGGGAGATCTACTATCACTCGCACTTTTGCAGCATCATCTGCCGCAGTTTTGTTTTTTGAATCCTAGATCCAGCCAACCGCAAGACATGGAATGTGGTGCAATGTATACTGAATTTGGGAAATGTGTGTGTACATCTCTACAAGACTTCTCCCAAAGCACCATTTGTTGAATATCCAAAAAGACATTCACTCCGTGTTCCAACAGCAATAGTGGTTGGGAGTGCGGCATATTGATTAACTGGTTGCAGCGTGCTTTCCAGGCCAAAATTGCCGGGGAAATGGTAACCACCGGTTTTTTACTATTATATATCTATGCTGCCAGATTTTCTGGGGCGTTTACAAAACTTGGTTGATGTTGGGCCTACACCTGTGCCCTTAACTTTACTCGCCCAACTGTTACCCAACATTGGGTACATACTAATCTTTTTGACGAGTTTATCACACTGACCTAGACTTATATTGAATATGTTGCAAAAGTGTTTGGAACTAGAGAGAAAATTTTTAATATTAATTAAATAAAGTCAAATCGCATATTGACTTTTTGAGAGTATTGGGCAGAATCCTCAACAGTATTTTGGTTTAATTTGACACCAGTAACTTATGCTGAGGATGTCAATATATTTTTTTAATTAAGATTATGATGAATCAAGGATCACATAGTCATGGACATTGAGGATGATGAGTAATTTCAGTGAGAGTGCTGATGAATATTAAGCAGGGAGAAACACCAGTGAGTGCTGATGATGCTGGCAATAAATGCTAATAATGTGGACAGGCAAGAAATACCTAGAGGTAGTCTAATCTCACCTATTAATTAAATATCTTTTAAATTCCATTCTTCCAACTTTTCTATCTTCCAATCTTCTAAGCTCTTAAGCTCCAAACCGAGGTTTGTAGAGGTGGGACTCAAGATCCCCAGCTGTTAGGTGCTGGGTCAAAACACCAGGAGTGGTTGGCGCAACCAACTCACAACCTTGAACTAGATGAAAACCCAATGGGAACTTGGGCAACTAGCAGCAACAATGAGTGACTGGAAGAATTGAAGGGGAGAAGACCTGAGGGAGTCAATATAGAGGCCGCTGAACCACAATTGTTGGAAATGTCCCAGGAGAGGACCTCTGAGCTATAACGAGTGGTCATGCCTCAGAAGGAGAAGTTGTTGGTCAAGCTGTGTTGGTGGGTTGCCCTACAAATTTGTAAGGAAAGGTTGCCAATGATTATGAAAAAGAAAGGGCCAGCAGTCTTCATACTGTTTGGCTTGGCACACTAATGGAGTCACCTAGTATTGATAATGAAAAATTCTCAACATCTATTAGTGGGAGAATCAGTTGCCACCTTTGTTGACCAGTTTTACAGTGCAGTCCACCCTCTATTACTTTCAAAAACTTCTACCTCTAGATGACGCTATTGCTGCTGTTTTGTATAGTTTGGCGCCTCTTACCTCTTTGGAGATGCATATCTCTTAACTAAGCGCTCCTTTCAAAATGTATGAGATATTAAGGAGGCTCTGCTAGCGGTGGCAAATTTTTATGATTTTAATGCTATGCAAGGAGCTATTAGGTAAAAATCTACTCTATACCCCACCAGCCTTTCTATGGCTGTCGCCCACTGAAAACCTGCGCCCTTGGTGCTGAGGCAACTAGATGCTCCACCACCACAAGAGGATAGCCAGAGGATACTAGCAGTGATGGGGCAATGCTCCACTCCATTTAAAGCTCCCAATGTTCAGTTGATATAGTTAGCTACCACTTTGACTGGCTCACCTCCTTCTTCAGAGAGGTTTTAAAAGTGGCTCATTTCACATCCTGCAAAGATGCTATATCTATCCCACTCAGCCTCTCCTCTGGCCATCCCTAGTCCAAAACCTATGGCCATGGGGCAGACCAAATCTAATACTTTGAAGGACAAATGTAGAGCCGTGACAATTACAGCGCCTCCTCCCATAGTTAATAGGGTATATGAGAACCCCCAGGGCTTCTCCTGCAACAAAGGAGGCTCTGAACTTACCTAATGTTCAATTTACTCCCTGAAATGCATCGATATTTTCTCTGACGAAAAACCTAAATAGATTTTAAATATGTTAGCTATTATATTTTAGGAGCCTCAGCTGAAGTGGAGGTAACTGACAAGTTGAACTCTGAGAGAGGATATGGATAGTGTTGAGATTCTGATATGACTGGATGATAAGCCCTGAAGAGCTATGGAAGAATGGAGAGTATTTGCCAACTAAGATTTTATGAGTATTTGAGAACCTTGAGATGAGGCAATATTGGGATATAACAGATTTTTGGTTCAACTAAAAATAAGATAATAAGGCGATTTCAACTATAATGAATATAATATAGATCACCTCAATCTAAGGTGATAGTGAATTGAAGATTACCATCCCAAAAATAAAGAGATTCGGCAGATTAGTCTAAGCTAAGAGAACAGTATTATCCAAAGTCACTAATATGTAAGCGAGATGGGGCAATTTAAGAGGAGGTTTATAATAGTTGAGAGTTTGGAACAACAAAAGGTCGCTGTATTTATTGAAACAGAATTAAAGTGTCATCGTGGAAATTGCTCCTATTTTATTATACTTTCCAAAGTGTTTGGAGAACCAATGATCCCCATATCATCTGTCTGTTGTTCAGTGGGCTCAACCTATGCAGCCCTTACAGTGTATCCCAATGGTACCTCCCAAAATTAAAACAGTGGTGCTCTAGGGGGCCCTATGATCAACCACTAAAAACTAAAAATCTCCAGTTGCCAGCCATTTCTCATCAGGCCTACTTTTCTGGGGAATTTTGACAAAGCACCACACCAGCCAAGTATGAGGAACTAAAATTCACTTTAGATGCAGTGCTCAAGTAACAGGATTTACTTCCTCAATAACAAAACACCTTTATGCACCAGATTGACAGCACGTTTAGTCAAAAGCAAATTCTGGGACAAAAAAACAAGGTACTTTCTAATTTCTTGAATGACACCACTAAACAACTGCATTACATAGAGCAAGGATTGACCAGTACCTCCCAGCCATCTCATTGGAAGCAGAAGAACGACAAGGAGTGAACAATATGACGATGAATATGATGATGGCTGGAGCTACTACACCTAGAAAGGTTGCTCTGGATATGAGTATGAATTGGAGCATTAATTCCCTCAAGAGATGGCTGTACTGCCCATGGCAGAAGCCCGCGCTATCTCCAAAGAAGTGTGTATCCCACCTTCTGCTGGACTAGCTCTTCATTAAGAGACTGATTATGGGTCTTGGTTAAATTCTCAGTATGCCCCAAAAAGTTACATCTATGGGAGGGATGAAGAGGTCAATATAGAGAAGCTGCCTCCATTTGATAGTAATGGGAATACTCATGGCTTCTTCAAATGGTTTGAGTTTGCAGCAGAAGGTACTTCTGATTAGTTTAAAGCTAAAAAGTTGATATCTGGCTTAGATGTCAGGAGTGCTGATCAAGTCACCTGTTACAGTCTAAGTAGCTCCATTACCTACCAAGATTAAAAAATACTATGGTTTGACTGTTTGGGGTAATTCAAAAATGTCACAGCAAAAAATGGAATTTCTGACTATTGGGTACCACCATAATGAGACCCTCATGGAGTTCTTTGATCAATATATGGCGGAGGCTCACGTGCTGATTGGGGCAGGCTATTTATCATAAGCCAATATGTGCATTGCAATGAAACCGCGGTAAAGCCATACCATGATTTTCACAATGTCATTTGCCCAATTTTGAATGACAACGTTCCACTGCTCAAAATTGTACATATCTTACGCCGCTTTTCTGTTAACTTCCCTCAGCCAAATATGGAATGAAAAAATTTCATCTCCGCTGGACCCTCTTATTCAGGGGATTATGCTCGTCCTGCCCACATTCCACCTAGCAATTCTTGACCTTACTATAATTCTACTCATCGCCTTTGGCCTTATTCTCAACGGGTTATCTTCTGCCCTGGCCACGTTCACAAAAATCATCAGAAACCCAACACCTGACCCAAACCTAGTTACGCCAAATGTCAGCAATTTTCTTACTGACCTTGTCCTGGTTACGCCAAGCGTCCAGAAAGTTGTCTTCCTGGACCCTCTAATGAATACAAAGGATGTGGCTCTTAAGGGGTTAATTGCTACAAGTGTGGTCACCCTGGCCACCTGGCATAGAGTTGCCTATTCATCATGTTCACTATGTGCAACAGGATCAATACTACCAGGGAAAAGATGGAGCAAAGTAGATACGGGACTCTCTACCTCTGCTATCCCAACCCCAAACGTCTCATCTGACCTATTGTAGTATATTCAGCGGAAGTCCCTCATTATAATGACAGTTTTCATACCAGCAGCCAGTTGGAGGGGTAAACGTACTTACATGGGCACAAGCTAATGCTGTGGCGGAAGAAGGAGCTCAGGAGCAACTGAAGCCATACGCCTTTCAAATATTTGACCAAGCCTCTTCAGACGAGCTGAACCCAGCCTCAGATGCACCTTCCCTGAAAGGTGTAAACGTTGCCCTTCCGGTAGACGCCATTTTTAAAAAATGCCCCAAAGTTGGTAAGGGGATTAAGAGTTTCTTTGAAAAATAGACTCCATATATATGTCCACATATTAAACAGTCAATGTTCTTCTTATTCTGAGTGTAAATACTGTGATATTTTTGTAGCAAAAAGGGTATGCGCTATAATAGATACAGGCGCTTTGCTCAACATAATTTGTTTTAAGTTGATAGTGAAGTTGACGTTAAACCTGATGTGGACCATCAAATGGTGTATGGACCTCTGGAGTGGAAAGCACGGTCTCTGAGGGAGCATACAGCGCGTTACCTTTGTGGTTTGGGTCCATTGTCATTGTAGCTCCAGCGATAATGTTGCTACAACAGTAACTATGGCCTGCTTATTAAGACTGCTTTCCTGCGACATTTTGGTGTTGTCATTGATATGATGGAGGAGACCTTCAAAATTTTGGGGCAGCGAGTCCTAATTTACTTAGCCTCTAGAAGATTGCCAAAGGATCTGGTGCACATGGGACATATCATTCTTGTATATAGTGATGGAGTGATCAGTCCACTAGCATCGACTAAAAAAACTTGGCACCTTCTTCAGAAAATGTGTGAATATTAAGGGCTACCTCTCTGAGCTGCTGGGCTTATATCTATTACTTCTGGACAACAAGTCACAGTGAACACCAAATTAGATGTGAAATTACCAGAAGGGCTTTATGGGGAGGTCATTGGGCCCTATCAGCAAATGTGGTTTGAGCCTCATGTGGCTCCAGGAATTATACTACCAGGCCATGGAGATATCAATATTTTGTTAGAGAATCTTCATATTGAACCAATGCAAATCTGATAACACCTAATAGTGGCACATTTATACTTGACCCCAATTAAGGAGGTCCTTCAGGTTCATGAGTTAGTTTGTTGAATAAATTTGGTCTAATCAAGTCACAGCCTGGTATAATGAAAGTGGTACCGTGGGAGAATTTAATAGGGCTCTTGGAAGAACAAAAAAAACCAAGCAATAGCTATATTTCAGAAATATAAAGAGATTTTTGCCGTTGATGACAACAATTTAGGGTGTGCGCGGGGGGCGGTCTATCAATTGGACACTAAGATCATCATCCCATCAGATCTCAGTCAATCCACTGATTGAGGGCAGCTAAAGGCATCAATGAGGAAATTGATAAGTTTCTGTTGAAAAGGATGCTCAAACCAACCAGGAGTCTGTGGGCTTTACCTATTTTGATGTAAAAAAAGGAAAGCATCAACTGGGTGATGATAGATTACTTGAAGCACAACAGTATTAAAAAGAAGGACTTGTACCACTTACTGCAGAGTGACGATGCTTTGGATCAGTTAGGGGATCTTGTTACAACTCAGCAATGGACTTGAGATTTGGACTATTGGCAAATCAAGTTTACTTTGGCAGAACAGGAGAAATGCGCCATAATCCTGTCCAAAGGCCTTTTCCAACCGACCCATATGCCATAAGGGCTGTGTAATGCCCTGGCTACGTTCCAACGAGCCATGTATACTATCCTCAGCGACCTGATGTTGTCATGTGTCCTTGTATACCTCAATAATGTCAATGTTTTCATGAACCTTTTCTGGGCACCTTGATCATCTAATAGCAGTATTCCGCCAGCTCGCTGAGGCGAACATCAAAATAAAGCCTCAAAAATGTACTTTCTTCAAGGACAAGTTGGAATATCTGGGTTTTTGATAGACTCCAAGGGGCTGAAGCCACAGCTGGATAAGGTGGAGGCCATCCTAAAAATGACTACAGCTAATAGTAAGTGCAACATACAGGTATTTTTCGGGAATGGTCAGTTATTACTGGCGCTTCACCCCAAACTTTAGCTGTATTGTGGCCCGCTATTTAAATTTTTAAAAAAAGAAGCCATGTTTGAAAGGATAGAATGCCATAAATACACCTTAGACCTACTTTAGATGGTGCTGATCAGTGCGCTATGCTATGCTATCCAAAAATTGTTAAGGAGTTTATTGTTCAGACAGATTCTTCCCTTTCCACTGTTGGGGCAGTCCTTTCTCAGAAAGATGATGAGGGAGAGGAACAACTCGTTGCATACAGCAGATGTAGTCTAAATTGCCATATAAGTAATTATACCATTACCGAGTGGGAGTGCTTAGCAGTGATCTACACACTTAAGCAATCCAAGATCTACTTGCATAGGGTAAAGTTTTAAGTTGTAATAGATCATGCGTCATTATGTTGGTTGCAGAAACTCAATGAGCCGGAAGAGCTTCTAGCTCAATGGGCTCTTAAGCTGCAAGCTTATGACTTTGAAATCCTCCACCGCCCATGAGCAAAACATTAAAATGAAAACTGTTTATCCAGATTGCCGACTATTGCCGTGATGGCGGATCTTGGCAATGAGATGTAAAATAAGATGATCAGCGGAAAGTATGATGACAAACCGCCCCAAGTAATAAAAGCATTAAAAAAGATTAGAGCAAATACTTTCCAATGGAACGAGGAACTATAAAAATGGATCAGTATTTCTACGTTGAACATTCTGCGACCTGCAGCACGGCCTAGTATTATCATGAGCGAGCATAAGGCAGTCAGACATGGTGATGTGCGCAAGACAATAGAACTGTTGCACCTTTGTAATATTGTAAAAATGGACTTTGATGTACTTGAAACCATCTACTGTTGCCACCAGTGCCAAATGGAAAGCCATTCCTCCAGAAGACCTCATACCAGTCAGTGAAACCACATTTTGCTTAGCAGACGGTTTCCCTTGATTTTGTTGCCCTCTGCCAACGGGAGCTAAATTGGTGTAAGTACATTCTGGTGACTATCAGCCACTTGACCAGGTGGGGAGAAGTGTGGGTAATATGTGATTTGGGTAGGTCACATTGGCCAAGTTTTAATGAAATGTACTACCAGTGACATGGCTGACCTCAGTTCATTCTTACTGATAATGGAACCAACATCACCTTGCACAACCTTCCTAAGTTTAACGAGCTTATGGGCATCCACAAAGTTTTGATGACCCTATATCACCACAATTTTAACGTAATGGTCAAATGGGTTAATGTGACCCTAGTGAACATCCTTAGGAAGCTGATAACCAATAGACACTCTTATTAGAGCTTCCTCCTGTCTACCGCCATCTTTGCTTACAATATCAGCTATCATTCTTCCAGGGGAAGAGCCGCTTACGAACTATTATATGGATGACACCCCGCTCTTCTGAAATTGCTTTATTTTGTGCATAGAAGATACCAGCGGAATGGATCCCCACTGCTACTTGATGAATTTAGCTGACACATGTATCAAATTACAAATGGAAGCATACTTATTCAGCTTGCCAGAAAATATTCAGAATCAGGCCACCAATCAGGTATGGTGTAGTGGGTTGGGTCAGTTCCAAGAATATGAGATAATTTTGTTCCATGAATAGCACATGTTTAAGCGGAAACATAAGCTAGCAACATCTGGGTTTGTCCATTAAAATTAATTGAGAAAACTAGCATCGATGGATACACCATCAAAGACCCACCAAGTAGTCAAATCATTAATTAACTACATGCAAAGCTTCTCCAAGCATATAAACAATAGGAGAATTATCATCAATATCTCTTTCTGCTAAGCATCACTTTTTGAAAATCAATTCAGCCTGAAATTTAGCTCCACTAGAGAGATTTACGAAAACTATTAGCAAATATGGCGGGAAACCCCGCAAAAGAACCCGCAGGCTCTGTTAAACGAGCCAGCACCACCCCAAACGAAGCGACCCTCGGTTACCCACCTCAGGGTCAACCAGAATCACCCGCTCTCAAGCAGCAGCCATGAAAGCAGGCACCACCCCCCAACCTGGAGCCACTCCAACTAGCGCCAGTTCACCTGATCGCACTTCTGCAACCTGCACGCCTAACAGCTCTGTGTGCGCTGCCTCCCACCAACCCGCTGGGCCCCCTCCAACCAAGGAGGCCATCACTCACGCTGTTTTAATGGCGTCTGCTCAGTTGAATGCAACTCAGCCCATCCAGACATTCACCTCCCACATTGTGTCAGCTAATTCAGCCCCATCTAGTATTGCTGACGCCGTGTTTCTGGCTCCCTCCATGAGGGGCGATACCCAGCTACTTGGCCCCCAAATCCTCAGATGTAAGGTTGGATTAGCCGCACATTCTGGTTCACTAAGCACCAAATTGGGACAATCTACTCTTCCCAATGAGGATTCAAATGGTTCGGATTTTGGAACTTCACACCAGTTCCAATCTCACCCGTCCCATTTAAACCACATAATCGGCACTTCTCAAGTCGGCACTTTATCTCAATATGCTGAAAACGACCAATTCACCAATAAGCCAATGAGTTTTGCCCACGAAATCACAGCAAATACTCGGGCTGAATCTACCCAAATACATTGGGATGGTGATGAAACATCGCCCTCCTCCCAATTGGCTGGAGTTAATTCCAATCTGGATGGGACTCCCCAATTTAGCGTAGCCCAAAAATCACCTGGCCCCCAAACCCTCGGATGTAAGGTTGGATTAGCCGCACATTCTGGTTCACTAAGCACCAAATTGGGACAATCTACTCTTCCCAATGGGGATTTAAATGGTTCAGATTTTGGAACTTCACACCAGTTCCAATCTCACCCGTCCCATTTAAACCCCATAATCGGCACTTCTCAAGTTGGCACTTTATCTTAATATGCTGAAAACGACCAATTCACCAATCAGCCAGTGAGTTTTGCCAACGAAATCACAGCAAATACTCGGGCTAAATTTACCCAAATAGATTGGGATGGTGATGAAACATCTCCCTCTTCCCAACTGGCTGGAGTTAATTCCAATCTGGATGGGCCTCCTCAATTTAGCGAGGCCCAACAAACCGCCCCTCAATTTAATATGACGCCAGCAACTGCTGTAACATTTTAGAAACAAGTGAACTCCGCAAACTTGTCCAAACCACCAGCTCACACTCAACCTGCAATTGCAGCCCAAAGCAAACACAAACGTACCAAAGGAGCCACTGGGGCGTGGCAAAAACTTCTGGCACCAACGCTACCCAAAGCTGATCCCCGTGAAGTGGCGTTTATTGCTGATGTTAAGAAGAAATGGGCCGAAACTAGAGCGCAAAAAGCTCTACCTCGCTCAACCCTCTCCCACGCAATTCGCCTTTATTATGGGCATAACCCTGTTGAATTCTATACAGAGGATTACTTCTCATACTTTGCAGCGATTGCGGAGACATTCCCTATTAACACCACCATCCATGAATCAGTGGAGGGCCACTACATCGATGTGTGCTTCACTGAAGCTGCCCTTGCTGACCATGCTGCCACCCTCCAGGTCATTATTCCACGCGGATCTCTTCGCATCTCCCGCACACGCTCTCACCTGGAGAAAATTTCATGGGTTTACTTTTCCAACCTACCAACGACTGTTGATCCTGAGTCTCTTAAACTGGCACTCTATTGTGGTTTAATGGAGTTTGGGTCTGTTCTTTTGGTAGACTTTAGCGTCCCCTCTTACTATGCTCCCACTCAAAGAGCTCGCACTGCTAGGGCGTCGTTCATCCCCTCCCCCACTGTATCCCGCAACATTGAGGTTATTCCTCGTGTGGCGGTAGTTGGGGCATGCCCTGAGATCTTTTTTGTCGACCCTGATCAGGCGCGCCCCCGGTGTTCATGGTGTAACGCCCTTGGACACTTGTATAGTGGCTGCAATGCTCGAAAACAAGCCCTCTTAGCCACCACCCAGGGGCCTAAACCAGGCCAAAAACGATCCCACGTGGCTGCAGCAGCAATTCAACAACCCACACAATGGGTTCCCGTTTAAGACCTGTCCCCTGAGGCCTTACGCCTAGCAGTTGAAACAGCTAACCCCACTATTGGTATGGGATACCTTCGCGCTCATGCCCCCCTTCCAATGGGCACCCCCTCCAATCTCCCAGAGTCAACTCCCTCTCTCACCAAGCGCAAGGCATCTCCCACAGGGTGCCCCTCGTCAGCCACCCCCACTCAGGGCTCCGCGGCACCCCCACCAACCTCCACCAGCGATTTATCGCATCAACCCTCAGCTCCCAATGGAGCTATGCCCACCAGCATGGACTGGCAACTCGCGGCCTGCGGTAGAAGTGCCACCTCAAAGAGTCCTACCCCAACCCCACAGTCCATTTCGCGCGGATCCTTTGCAGTGTTGGAGGAAGTGAATATGGAAACAGACTCATCAAATGGGGACACCGCGGAGGTCACCATTGAGCACCCTCAGGTCCTTCCCCTGCAACGGAGCAGGGGCAGCATCCTAGGCTGGCTTACTGGGTCCTCCGCCCCCCCACCCTCTCCTTCCCCTCAGAACCCTCGACGCTCCTCACGGATTGCAGCTAATAGTCAAGCTAAAGGACTCAAAACTAGCCGCCTCACAGCAGCAGGTTTAAGCGCTGGCAACCCCCCAGGACATGGAGGGGAACAGCTATGAGTCCCCATGGCAGCACCCTGGCCCTGCAATCCATCAACGCAAATGGGTTGCGGGACTTTATGCGGAGAGCCCGCCTCCTCCGAAACTTCAGGTCAGCACAAATTGACATCGCTGCTGTCCAGGAGCCCCCATATCCTCCCCCACGAACAATCTGCATGGAATGAACAGTTTGGAGGCAACTCCTTCTGGACAAACCATGCCGCCCTTATTGTTTTGAATCCCCGAGTTAAAACCCATTCTTTTTCACAATATCTAGGTGGCCGCCTCATACTGGCCAAACTCACCACTCCTGACTTCTCCTTCTTCGCTGCAAGCATCTACCTGCCTAATGCAGGTCAGGAGCAAAATCGGCTCTTGGAAAAGCTCCTCCAACTCAATCTCCCACGGAATAAAGTCCTCTTAGGAGATTTCAACACAACCATAAGTCGCGTCCGTGACTCTTACCCCCTGCAGCAAAGGAACGCCCTGGATCAAGTCGCCTCCAGGATTTCCCTAGCCTGAGTGGCTTTATAAAGCGCTTCCACCCTCCGCGTTTGGCCTAGGTTGTATGACTAGGATCCAGTATGATGGAGGAGCTTCCAGTCAGCGTCACGCATAGATATGGCACTGATTGGCCCCTGATAATTGGCCGCGTCTCCTCTCCCATCTCTCGTGACAACCATCTTAGTGATCACAGGTCACTCACCGTTGTCCTCACCACCACACTTAGACCGTCGCGTAGGTTCTGGCCTAGGGTTGCCCCAGCTCTTCTCAACAACCCCTTCACTAAGGAGAAGCTGTCTATGACCATCCGGGAGACTCTCACCTCCCCCCACCCCACCTGCTTGACCACAAGGCTAAATGGGCGGTGACCAAAGGAGGGCAGGCCCGCGTTGCTTACAACTGTGCCAAAGCCCAGATGACTGCAGCTCGCGCCAGAGTCAAAAGGGCGGAAGCCAGAATCAGACATCTGGAGCGAAACTGCCAGCCTTCGCCCTCTCCCAGATGGTTGGAAGACTGGGAAGCGGCGAAGGAAGCACTCCGCTTGGAGCTCATACTGCAGGAAGAACGGGAAGCAAACTTTACAACATCTCATTATTATGCTCAATGGGAACGCCCCACCCGCTTCTTCTTTCAGAAACAGAAAGCCCGGTCAACAGTGCAGAATATTACTGCACTGAAGAAAGGCACTACAACCACTTCGGATAAGGAGGAAATCACGCAGAAACTACACCGCTTCTACTCCAGCCTCTTCTATGCCACCCATGTGGACCCATCGGACATCCAAGGCTTCCTGTGGCGGGCTCCAGAGCCGCCCATTGACCCACGGGCTGATGAGGCTCTACTGGCGCCTATTTCCATCCAGGAGGTGATGGAAACCCTTTTGAAATCCCCACGGCTTATAGCCCCAGGCCCAGACAGAATACCCTTCGAGGTGTACCTTCTGGAACCTGCAGTGATAGCCAGAACCCTCCGCGACCTCTTCGCTGCACTCTTGGTGAATGGCGAGGTCCTTCCCAACTCCAGAGGCTCAATCACGACCCTCATTCACAAGAAGTCAGACCGTGAGAACCTGGCGAACTGGCGCCCCATAGCGTTGATCAACACAGACCACAAGCTCTTCACGAAGCTTCTGGCCAACCCCATCACCAAATGGGTGTCACCTCGCCTCTCCCCATCCCAGTAAGGTTTTATTCCGGGGAGGTCGTTATGGGACAACTATAATGACATTCACGTGACTTTGACTGCTAACTCTCGTAAGGTGAATGGCTTTGTGGCTCTCCTGGATATGGAGAAAGCATATGATCGGGTAGCCTGGAAGTATATTGATGCTTCCCTGGCCCGCTTCCATCTCCCCCGCAGCTAGGCGCTGGATATCAGCGCTCTATGACCAGCTCCACACCAGAGTCCTGGCGCCAATGGGTTTTACAGTGGCAGTACCAGTTGGACAAGGTCTCTGGCAAGGGGAACCCTGAGCCCTATCCTTTTTAACATCACCCTTGACCCCCTCTTGGCCTCCTTACAGGACAAGCTAACAGGGATTCTGGTCCCAGGTAAAGCCCCCACACGCACCATGGCATTTGCAGATGACACTGCCATTGCATTTGGCTGCCCTGGGGATGTTGCCCTCGCTGCTGTGACCATTGAGAGGTACACCAAGGCGTCCAACGCCATGGTAAACACCTTCAAGACAACAGTTGTACAGGTCGGCTCCCCCACCTTCCCCCCACCATTTGGTATTGACCCTGTGCGCGGTACCTTCCGACACCTGGGCGTTCTCACTAACCAACAAGTAGTTGCGCTAAAAGACAATGAGGACTTGCTCCTCGCAGCAGTTAACTCAAGGATTGCCAGCTGGAACTGGCGGCACATCACCCCCCAGGGTCGAGCTCTGTGGCCAATGTGTTCCTCCTCTCCAAAGTCTGGTTCCTAGCGCACGTCTGCTCATTCACAGATGCCTTTTATACGCGGCTCAATGTACTCCTCCGCTGTTGGATCTGGGGCTCAAACCATCCACCAATGGCCCTCTCAACAATGCCCGACCCTGCAATGAAGGAGGCCTAGGGCTTCTGGACACGCGATCCCACGCCACCACAATCTTCCTGAAGTTCCTATGGCCAATTGTCTGCTGGGACGCGACTCCCATGCCCCAATGGGCGCCCGCCCTCCGCCAGTCAGTGTCAGCAGCTCTGGGTCTTCCTAGAGCATCTCTGACCTCATTAGGGTATTGGATCACAAACCACCCAGACCATCGCCTGAAACCATCCTCATCCCCCTACTGGAACCAGGCTCTCCTTGCCCTGAAACGAGTAGGCGCGCGGATTCACCATGCCTTCCCATACAGAAGGGAAGGCCCTGGCCTCAGCCCCCGTCGCCATGCAATTGTGCACAATGGACAAGCTGTCACAACTCGCCTCAACCCCCAAGATCGTCCTCCCATCCGCCCAAGACTCCTTGAGCTCCTCCCTCCCTCCGTGAGATTTGACCTTAAGGAATTGTGGAAGGACGTCTATCACCCCATCCTGTCAGCAAAGGTGTCCAACACCTTATGGAGGGTGCTCCACTGTTCATACAGGACAGGGGACCGGACTGGCCCTACCTTCCTGCACTGAAGCTACCCCCGTTTTGCGGAGCCTATTGACTCCCACCTCCATCGTTTTTTCACCTGTCCAGGTGTCGCCGCATTTTGGCCAAAGGCCCGCGCGCTCCTCCATGCTCAGCCCTGGTCTGGACAACCTGTGCAAGACCTCATGTTCAAGCAGACATTTCCTGGTTGCCACTGACCCCTCCGTGTCCTCGCCTATGCCACAGCCATCTGGACCATCCATAACTCCTTCCTTCGTACTGCCTTTGACCAGCAGGTGTGGACCCTTCCACACATGATCACCCACTTTCAGGTACACTTTGAGATGGCCCTGAAGGTCTGCACTATGTCGCCAACCCTCCCCCGCTCAGTTGTCACTGCAGCACGGCTCTGGCGCGCAAACCCCCTCCATTTCTCAATGCCTCCTCCCTCCCCTTCCCTCGCCTCAGGCTCTTAGGAGCCCAGGCGTAATTCAATAAACATCGATGAATCCCCCCTCAGGTTGGGACCATCTAGTACTAAAAAAAGAGGTCATGTAAATTCTTGTCTTCACTATCTTCAAAGTGAAGGACAGGCAGCCGCGTCAACCCATCAACGTTCATATGGTGAGTCCTCGTTTAAAACTTAATTGTCATGTCATAGTGCTAGAGTTTTAAAGCCCAGAAAGCCAACCGTCTAGTGGGATCTTTCAGATTCTGCAACAGCATTAAGGAGGCGTGATTGATAACTACTTTGAAATAAGTCCTATATAATAAAGGGCAGTAATATTTCTCAACAAGTAAGATATCAAGTCACTCCTTCTCAGTAAGACTGTAGTTGCATTCAGATTTATTGAGAGCATCTTGCTGAAGTATGACAGGGGATTATTTACCCCATGATCATCCAATTGAGAAAAGATTGCTCCAACGGCATAATCAGAGGCATCAGTGAATAACATGATGGGCTTGCCATAATCATGGTGGTGGTGGATTAGCCTATGTTGTAATAACATCTTTAAAGTCTCAAATACGGTCTTTTGTCAGCACCCCAATGAAATGAAGTGTTCTTAGCCAATAGGCGGATGAGTGGCTCTCTGAGATGGGAGAATTTGGGGATAAATAGATGGTAATATCCCATCATGCCCAAAGATACCAGGCTATCGTGAAGGGTTTTGGGCGCAGGAATCTTGGAATTAGCTTCAACCTTATACTTTAGAAGTTGAATTTCTTCCTGAGTTATAGCATGCCCAAGAAAATTCAGCTTCTTCTGGTAAATTGTAAATTTGTAAGGCTTCAGTTTGATGTTAGATGCCCGCAAGTGATGGAATACATTCTTTAATTGCGTGAGGTGCTTGCTGAGGGCCTTGGAGAAAACTGTGATGTCATCAAGGTATCCAATCCCTCATTTCAGTCTGAGATCCTGAAGAATGTGATCCATCGCCCGCTGAAATTTTGCAGGCATATTGCACATCCCCTGAGGTAGCTGCATGGGTTAGAACATGCTCTCGCTGCAGATAAGGACACATTCCTCCTGGTCCTGTGGAGAAAGGTCCATTTTGCCAATACCCACTATTCAAGTCTATAGAGGAAAACTTGGATCCAGAGAATTGGTCTAGAGCGTCGTTAAAATAAGGGATAGAATACCTATCCTTTTTTGTGAAGTTGTTCAATTTGTGGTAATCCATAACTACCCGTTGACCTCCATTTTCTTCTTCAGTAGAAGAGGGGACAACCAAGAGCTTTGATGAACCAGAAACCCAGCGTCCAACAACTGTTTGAGCTACGTCTGCATCTGTAGCTCCTCAACTTTTGATTTGTGGTAGGGTTTGGATTAGATGAGCATCCCTGACGTCAATGGTATGAGTCCAACCCTTTATGTGCCCAAAGTCAGTATCAGACTTGGAGAAAATGTTGCTATAGGCATCAAGCAGAGTGTGATCTTTATCAAGCTCAACTAGGGTTAGATATTCAGAGATACGAACGGTAGGCAGAATACAAAACTACTAGTCAGCGGGTAAGCCCATATCCGATATAGACCTATCACAGTGAACTTTATTGATGTTCTCAAAGGGAATCACCAGGCCTCTTCCAATCTCCTGATGCTTTTTTACGACCATGTCCTTCTTGGTGATATTCCCTGCAGGAGATTAGTAGGTCGCTGAAAAGTGGGGTCTGGCACGCCTGTCAATAATCTAGGCTCTAGAGGACAAACTTTGTCAATGCTGATTAGGTGCAACAGAAAATATTGGGGGATCTGTAAGGTAATCTTGGTGACAATCCCCATTTGTTCACCGCCTTAATTAAAACCTCTTCAAACGCATAGAAATGGATACCCTCCTAGGGCGTTCATTAATTCATGTAGATTCTTTGTATTCCGCCCACCGTTGTTTGGTATATGGATACAGCGGAGGAGGGTACTTAATGGTTCAAATGTATTCTTTTTTATTCAGCTCATTGTTGTCCAGATTTAGAGGGACCTCGTAGTTAATCAGGAAGAAAAACCCTGCTTTAGGTTGATGATCCCGTCATAATTAAGTACAACCTGAGTGCCAATGAGCATATCATAGGTGATGTTGGCTAAAGCCACCTCTGGTGCCAATGAGGAAGAGTTTCCAAAATCTGATGGACAAAGATGAATAGGCCCCAATAACGCGAGTGCTGGAAGGACAAGCAGTGCAGAACACTAGGATATAGTCAAGGTCAAGATTATCTTAATTTTCTATAAATTTTTGATAACACAACATTCACAGGGGATCTGGTGTTAAGGATAGCCATGACTCGTACTCCATTGACAACTACTTCTACTTAGGTTAAGGTTTCACCCAGATTGAGGGGAATAGTGAGGACCTCCTTAAGACTAAGAGTAGAAGTAAGTCTTTTGACAGTTTCAGGGTGTTTATTGTGGAAAGACTGCAGGATATGAACACTAAGGGTGGATTGGATCAGCCTGGCAATGAGCTGATTAGCATCACTGGCAGTATAAATAGCCTACGAACCCTCAGCTTTTGATGAAGATAAGTTATTCTGGGTATCCTAACTGTTATGTTTTGGGCAGTACCTTTGGGATACGCCATAAGGATTAAACAGGTCAAGCCCACTGAACAACAGAAAGATGATAAGGGGATCGTAGGTCTTCCAAACATACTGGAAATTATAATAAAATAGGAGCAATTGACCCAAGAAAACTTTTATTTATTTTAATAAAGACATCAACCTTTTGCTGTTCCGCTCTCTCAACTATTAACAACTTCCTCTTTCAATCACCCCATCTCGCTTATATATCAGTGACTTTGGACAATACTGTTCTCTTAGCTTAGACTATTCTATTCTTCCAAATCTCATTAGATTTAATATGATATTCTTCAATTTTCTATCTCCTTAGTTTGAGGTAATCTAAATTATATTCATCATAGTTGAAAACGCCTTATTATCTAATTTATAGGTGATCCAATAATCTGTTATATCCCCATATTGCCTCATCTCAAGGTTCTCAAATACTATAAATAACATCTCAGGTGATTCTCTCCATTACGCTGTAGCTCTTCGGGATTATTGTCCAGTTATATCAAAATCTCGAAACTACCCTCCCTTTGACTGGATGATAATTCTCCTATTTTTTTTAGTACTAGATGGTCCCAACCCAAGGGGGGATTCATCGGTGTTTATTGAATTACCGCTGGGCTCCTAAGAGCCTGAGGCGAGGGAAGGGGAGGGAGGAGGCATCGAGAAAGGGAGGGGGGTTTGCGCGCCAGAGTCGTGCTGCAGTGACAACTGAGCGGGGAGGGTTGGCGACATAGTGCAGACCTTCAGGGCCATCTCAAAGTGTACCTGAAAGTGGGTGATCATGTGTGGAAGGGTCCACACCTGCTGGTCAAAGGCAGCATGAAGGAAGGAGTTATGGATCGTCCAGATGGCTGTGGCATAGGCGAGGACACGGAGGGGTCGGTGGCAACCAGGCAATGTCTGCTCAAACATGAGGTCTTGCACAGGGTGTCCAGACCAGGGCTGAGCATGGAGGAGCGCGCGGGCCTTTGGCCAAAATGCGGCGACACCTGGACAGGTGAAAAAACGATGGAGGTGGGAGTCAATAGGCTCCACACAGCGGGGGCAGCTTCGGTGCTTGAAGGTAGGGCCAGTCCGGTCCCCTGTCCTGTATGAACAGTTGAGCACCCTCCATAAGGTGTTGGACACCTTTGCTGACAGGATGGGGTGATAGACGTCCTTCCACAATTCCTTAAGGTCAAATCTCACGGAGGGAGGGAGGAGCTCAAGGAGTCTTGGGCGGATGGGAGGACGATCTTGGGGGTTGAGGCCAGTTGTGACAACTTGTCCATTGTGCACAATTGCATGGCGACGTGGGCTGAGGCCAGGGGCCTTCCCTTCTGTATGGGAAGGCATGGTGGATCCGCGCGCCTACTCGTTTCAGGGCAAGGAGAGCCTGGTTCCAGTAGGGGGATGAGGATGGTTTTAGGCGATGGCCTGGGTGGTTTGTGAGTCACTCCCCTAATGAGGTCAGAGATGCTCTAGGAAGACCCAGAGCTGCTGACACTGACTGGCGGAGGGCGGGCGCCCATTGGGGCATGGGGTCGCGTCCCAGCAGACAATCGGCCATAGGAACTTCAGGAAGATTGTGGTGGCGTGGGATCGCGTGTCCAGAAGCCCTAGGCCCCCTTCATTGCAGGGTCGGGCATTGTTGAGAGGGCCATTGGTGGATGGTTTGAGCCCCAGATCCAACAGCGGAGGAGTACATTGAGCCGCGTATAAAAGGCATCTGTGAATGGGCAGACGTGCGCTAGGAACCAGACTTTGGAGAGAAGGAAAACATTGGTTATCAAAGCTCGACCCTGGGGGGTGATGTGCCGCCGGTTCCAGCTGGCAATCCTGGAGTTAACTGCTGCAAGGAGCAAGTCCTCATTGTCTTTTAGCGCAACTCCTTGTTGGTTGGTGAGAACGCCCAGGTGACGGAAGGTACCGCGCTCAGGTTCAATACCAAATGGTGGGGGGAAGGTGGGGGAGCCGACCTGTACAACTGTTGTCTTGGAGGTGTTTACCATGGCGTTGGACGCCTTGGTGTACCTCTCAATGGTCACAGCAGCGAGGGCAACATCCCCAGGGCAGCCAAATGCAATGGCAGTGTCATCTGCAAATGCCATGGTGCGTGTGGGGGCTTTACCTGGGACCAGAATCCCTGTTAGCTTGTCCTGTAAGGAGGCCAAGAGGGGGTCAAGGGTGATGTTAAAAAGGATAGGGCTCAGGGTTCCCCTTGCCAGAGACCTTGTCCAACTGGTACTGCCACTGTAAAACCCATTGGCGCCAGGACTCTGGTGTGGAGCTGGTCATAGAGCGCTGATATCCAGCGCCTAGCTGCGGGGGGAGATGGAAGCGGGCCAGGGAAGCATCAATATACTTCCAGGCTACCCGATCATATGCTTTCTCCATATCCAGGAGAGCCACAAAGCCATTCACCTTACGAGAGTTAGCAGTCAAAGTCACGTGAATGTCATTATAGTTGTCCCATAACGACCTCCCCGGAATAAAACCTTACTGGGATGGGGAGAGGCGAGGTGACACCCATTTGGTGATGGGGTTGGCCAGAAGCTTCGTGAAGAGCTTGTGGTCTGTGTTGATCAACGCTATGGGGCGCCAGTTCGCCAGGTTCTCACGGTCTGACTTCTTGTGAATGAGGGTCGTGATTGAGCCTCTGGAGTTGGGAAGGACCTCGCCATTCACCAAGAGTGCAGCGAAGAGGTCGCGGAGGGTTCTGGCTATCACTGCAGGTTCCAGAAGGTACACCTCAAAGGGTATTCCGTCTGGGCCTGGGGCTTTAAGCCGTGGGGATTTCAAAAGGGTTTCCATCACCTCCTGGATGGAAATAGGCGCCAGTAGAGCCTCATCAGCCCGTGGGTCAATGGGCGGCTCTGGAGCCCGCCACAAGAAGTCTTGGATGTCCGATGGGTCCACCTGGGTGGCATGGAAGAGGCTGGAGTAGAAGCGGTGTAGTTCCTGCGTGATTTCCTCCTTTTCTGAAGTGGTTGTAGTGCCAATCTTCAGTGCAGTAATATCCTGCGCTGTTGACCGGGCTTTCTGTTTCTGAAAGAAGAAGCGGGTGGGGCGTTCCCATTGAGCATAGTAACGAGATGTTGTAAAGTTTGCTGCCCGTGCTTTCTGCAGTGTGAGCTCCAAGCGGAGTGCTTCCTTCGCCGCTTCCCAGTCTTCCAACCATCTGGGAGAGGGCGAAGGCTGGCAGTTTCGCTCTAGATGTCTGATTCTGGCTTCCGCCCTTTTGACTCTGGCGCGAGCTGCAGTCATCTGGGCTTTGGCACAGTTGTAAGCAACGCGGGCCTGCCCTCCTTTGGTCACCGCCCATTTAGCCTTGTGGTCAAGCAGGTGGGGTGGGGGGGAGGTGAGAGTCTCCCGGATGGTCATAGACAGCTTCTCCTTAGTGAAGGGGTTGTTGAGAAGAGCTGGGGCAACCCTAGGCCAGAACCTACGCGACGGTCTAAGTGTGGTGGTGAGGACAACGGTGAGTGACCTGTGATCACTAAGATGGTTGTCACGAGAGATGGGAGAGGAGACGCGGCCAATTAGCATGGGGCCAATCAGTGCCATATCTATGCGTGACGCTGACTGGAAGCTCCTCCATCATACTGGATCCTAGTCATACAACCTAGGCCAAACGCGGAGGGTGGAAGCGCTTTATAAAGCCACTCAGGCGAAGGAAATCCTGGAGGCGACTTGATCCAGGGCGTTCCTTTGCTGCAGGGGGTAAGAGTCACGGACGCGACTTGTGGTTGTGTTGAAATCTCCTAAGAGGACTTTATTCCGTGGGAGATTAAGTTGGAGGAGCTCTTCCAAGAGCCGATTTTGCTCCTGACCTGCATTAGGCAGGTAGATGCTTGCAGCGAAGAAGGAGAAGTCAGGAGTGGTGAGTTTGGCCAGTATGAGGCGGCCACCTAGATATTGTGAAAAAGAATGGGTTTTAACTCGGGGATTCAAAACAATAAGGGCGGCATGGTTTGTCCAGAAGGAGTTGCCTCCAAACTGTTCATTCCATGCAGATTGTTCGTGGGGAGGATATGGGGGCTCCTGGACAGCAGCGATGTCAATTTGTGCTGACCTGAAGTTTCGGAGGAGGCGGGCTCTCCGCATAAAGTCCCGCAACCCATTTGCGTTGATGGATTGCAGGGCCAGGGTGCTGCCATGGGGACTCATAGCTGTTCCCCTCCATGTCCTGGGGGGTTGCCAGCGCTTAAACCTGCTGCTGTGAGGCGGCTAGTTTTGAGTCCTTTAGCTTGACTATTAGCTGCAATCCGTGAGGAGCGTCGAGGGTTCTGAGGGGAAGGAGAGGGTGGGGGGCGGCGGAGGACCCAGTAAGCCAGCCTAGGATGCTGCCCCTGCTCCGTTGCAGGGGAAGGACCTGAGGGTGCTCAATGGTGACCTCCGCGGTGTCCCCATTTGATGAGTCTGTTTCCATATTCACTTCCTCCAACACTGCAAAGGATCCGCGCGAAATGGACTGTGGGGTTGGGGTAGGACTCTTTGAGGTGGCACTTCTACCGCAGGCCGCGAGTTGCCAGTCCATGCTGGTGGGCATAGCTCCATTGGGAGCTGAGGGTTGATGCGATAAATCGCTGGTGGAGGTTGGTGGGGGTGCCGCGGAGCCCTGAGTGGGGGTGGCTGACGAGGGGCACCCTGTGGGAGATGCCTTGCGCTTGGTGAGAGAGGGAGTTGACTCTGGGAGATTGGAGGGGGTGCCCATTGGAAGGGGGGCATGAGCGCGAAGGTATCCCATACCAATAGTGGGGTTAGCTGTTTCAACTGCTAGGCGTAAGGCCTCAGGGGACAGGTCTTGAACGGGAACCCATTGTGTGGTTTGTTGAATTGCTGCTGCAGCCACGTGGGATCGTTTTTGGCCTGGTTTAGGCCCCTGGGTGGTGGCTAAGAGGGCTTGTTTTCGAGCATTGCAGCCACTATACAAGTGTCCAAGGGCGTTACACCATGAACACCGGGGGCGCGCCTGATCAGGGTCGACAAAAAGATCTTAGGGCATGCCCCCAACTACCGCCACACGAGGAATAACCTCAATGTTGCGGGATACAGTGGGGGAGGGGATGAACGACGCCCTAGCAGTGCGAGCTCTTTGAGTGGGAGCATAGTAAGAGGGGACGCTAAAGTCTACCAAAAGAACAGACCCAAACTCCATTAAACCACGATGGAGTGCCAGTTTAAGAGACTCAGGATCAACAGTCGTTGGTAGGTTGGAAAAGTAAACCCATGAAATTTTCTCCAGGTGAGAGCGTGTGCGGGAGATGCGAAGAGATCCGCGTGGAATAATGACCTGGAGGGTGGCAGCATGGTCAGCAAGGGCAGCTTCAGTGAAGCACACATCGATGTAGTGGCCCTCCACTGATTCATGGATGGTGGTGTTAATAGGGAATGTCTCCGCAATCGCTGCAAAGTATGAGAAGTAATCCTCTGTATAGAATTCAACAGGGTTATGCCCATAACAAAAAGGTGAATTGCGTGGGAGAGGGGTTGAGCGAGGTAGAGCTTTTTGCGCTCTAGTTTCGGCCCATTTCTTCTTAACATCAGCAATAAACGCCACTTCACGGGGATCAGCTTTGGGTAGCGTTGGTGCCAGAAGTTTTTGCCACGCCCCAGTGGCTCCTTTGGTACGTTTGTGTTTGCTTTGGGCTGCAATTGCAGGTTGAGTGTGAGCTGGTGGTTTGGACAAGTTTGCGGAGTTCACTTGTTTCTAAAATGTTACAGCAGTTGCTGGCGTCATATTAAATTGAGGGGCGGGTTTGTTGGGCCTCGCTAAATTGAGAGGCCCATCCAGATTGGAATTAACTCCAGCCAATTGGGAGGAGGGCGATGTTTCATCACCATCCCAATCTATTTGGGGTAAATTCAGCCCGAGTATTTGCTGTGATTTCGTGGGCAAAACTCACTGGCTGATTGGTGAATTGGTCGTTTTCAGCATATTGAGATAAAGTGCTGACTTGAGAAGTGCCAATTATGGGGCTTAAATGGGACGGGTGAGATTGGAACTGTTGTGAAGCTCCAAAATCTGAACCATTTGAATTATCATTGGGAAGAGTAGATTGTCCCAATTTAGTGCTTAGTGAACCAGAATGTGCGGCTAATCCAACCTTACATCTGAGGGTTTGGGGGCCAGGTAGCTGGGTATCGCCCCTCATGGATGGAGCCAGAAACACGGCATCAGCAATAATATATGGGGCTGAATTAGCTGACACAATGGTGGAGGTGAATGCCTGGATGGGCTGAGTTGCATTCAACTGATCAGACGCCATTAAAACAGCGTGGAGTGATGGCCTCCTTGGTTGGAGGGAGCCCAGCAGGTTGGTGGGAGGCAGCGCACACAGAGCTGTTAGGCGTTCAGGTTGCAGAAGTGCGATCAGGTGAACTGGCGCTAGTTGAAGTGGCTCCAGGTTGGGGGGTGGTGCCTGCTTTCATGGCCGCTGCTTGAGAGCGGGTGATTCTGATTGACCCTGAGGTGGGTAACCGAGGGTTGCTTCGTTTGGGGTGGTGCTGGCTCGTTTAACAGAGCCTGCGGGTTCTTTTGCGGGGTTTCCCGTCATATTTGCTAATAGTTTTTGTAAATCACTTTATTGGAGCTAAATTTCAGGCTGAATTGATTTTCGAAAAGTGATGCTTAGCAGAAAGAGAAGTTGCCCCTGTGGCATCTTCAAGTTACATGACCTCTTAATGACTCCTAATGCCTGGTCTATAAGGATGAAACCGTAAAGAAGATGCTAGATCAGCACTTCTGCAACAATAAGGTGGAGATTGAGAAGCTATAAAAAAAAGTAGGGCCAACTTCTTTCCCTATCTCTGGCCATCAGAGCAAGTACCTGTCATCTTGGAGTCCCATTCTATTCTAGGGCAAAGAGGAATAAAAAACTTATGAGTAGTTTAAAGAGCGCTGATACTTGGAGGGCGTCATGGAGACTATAATTGAAGTCCTGGATGCCTGTCTGACCTGTAAAAAAGTAATCCAGCTTCAAGACCCAATATCAGTACCAACCCACTACGCCAAAAAAACCCTTCCATATCATAAGTTTAGACGCGGTAGGCCCTCTACCACAGAATATTGTGTGAAACCGATATATCCTAGTAGGTGTAGACCACTCTATCAAATGGATTGAGGCTGTAGCTCTTCTTGCTCAAACTGCCAAAGCCACGGCCTTTCATCATTATTTATCTGCTCGTTATGGTTATCCCAGATCCGCTCTGTGACAATGAGAAGAATTTTACCTCTAGAGTGGTGAAGATCCTCACTACCTCCATGGAGCAAGAACTCTTCTCAGCTCCCTATAACCAGCTCTATTGGAGCCATAGAAAGAACCAATGCTACCCTAGTCTTCATCCTGCGAAAGATGGCCTCTTCTGATCCACTGCACTGGATCAATTTCTACCTAGTTCTCTTATGGTCTACTGGATTAGTTATCACCAGATCATGAAAAGATCCCCATTCCATGTTTTTTATGGCCGGGTACCAGGGATAACAGCCCCTTTTTACTAAGGATGTCTTCTCTAGAGTTGAGAAACCTGAAAAAGACATGTAAAAGATAGGCTCTGCACATCATTCAACTCCAATCTGAGGCTAAGACCTATTTAGCTTAAATTATTATCAATTAAGGACAATATTCAAATGAGCTTCAGACCCTCTACCTTCCTTGCAAGTGTCTTACATGGTCCTGTATTACCATAACCGCATCACTCCTAGAAGTGGTAAGCTTGGGACAATTTGGTAAGGCCCCTTTATCGTCACCTACAAGATAGGTGATGAGTATTACATCAAGTCCTTAGCTAGAGGTTTTAATTTCAACTGGACCTTGTCCACTTCTTATGTCCCTATTCTCTCCCAAAATTCTTGAGGGGGTAATTTCAGACAATTGCCATAGAAGCTTCAGGTAAAAAATGTTTTAGGTGAAAATAGTTCTAATTTAAATAATATGAGATCTCCTCTCTCTATACTAAATGATAAAGCTCAAGGTAATTGTTTAAGTCCTTGCCTTTAGTTGACCAGAAAAGATTAAGCTGCCCTTGTCACTCCCAACCGTTGGCGTTATACCCACCTGAGTTGGAGGGTTGCCCAAGCACTATAACCAATTCTGTGATTTTGTCTATAGAAAAAACACTTTTTTATAGGCTTTAGGGAGGTTGCAAAGAGTGTGAAGAAATTTTACCCACCGATCATGAGCTTAAGCAGATGGAGGTCATCAACAATGAGCTTAATTTAATATGAATGATTAGTACAATATATTAAAACTTCAACATTGGTTTAATCCTACCTATGGCGGACCAATAATATTGTGTCACTACCAGGCGAGTTGATCAGACTTCCTTGAGCGCGGATTGGTCATATTGTTTTTGGTAATACATGACAACCCTCCTACACTGAAATTAGTACCTTCTCCACTATTAGTCTTTGGCAACCTTAAGTACTAGAGGAAGGCCTAATAGTAGAAGTATTTTATCACGCCTAAGATACTACTTAAGAAAATTATATTAATTTATTTTATAGTTTTTTATATAAAAGTGCATCATTCTATTTAATATGAAAATAAGATCAGTAGTTGTTAAAATCTTTCTGAGAATATGCACCTGTGAGCATTAGCTAACAGGACTCCAATTGGGCTGAAGCGTTTATTGTCAAGATGTATATTTCGAATTTCACTGCACGTTTTTTTTTACAATCAGGTGATCCCGACAATG
>JAKSZP010001803.1:0-70183 GCA_022478985.1 Massospora cicadina
CAATCTGGCCAGTATTTGTACTGGTCCGTTTGAAGTTATAGAGAAAACTAGGGTTGATGCATATACCATCAAGGATCCTGCAAGTGGTTGGATCATTAACCGAGTACACGTGAGTTTCCTCTGACCATACAAACAATAGGAGCCTTATCGTCAAGTCAAGGAGGAGGTAATGTCACAATTCTGATATGACTGGATGATAATTGTGGGACCGCTAAGGCGGATTAGGAAGAATCCTACAAAGATGATAGCAGTTACAATTATTTGAGAGCCTTGAGATAAGGAAATATAGGGATATAACGGGTTATTATTGAATCAACTCTAAATTAGGCGATGTCAACATTTAATGAATACAAATTAATTCACCTACAAATAGGTCAATAGTGAATTAAAGAATAACAAGCCAAAACAAGGAGAATTGGTGGAACCAAATAGTCCAAGCTATGAGAGTGGTATCATCCAAAGCCGCTGTAATATAAGCGAGATGGGCGTTAAGAGGAGGTTGTTGATTAAGTAGTTGAGAGTAAGCGAAACAGCAAGAGTATGCTGTATTTATTATATTGAATAAAGAAGATTGTGGGGCAAGTGCTCCATATTTATTAAAAAGTTTATTTTGTTTTTTAAGGACTACGATCATCACATTGTTAGTCCCAACTGCTCAGTGGGTCAAACCCTGTGCAAAATACCTATGGCATATCTCTTATATAAGCCATTTTTTATTACAGGGTACAACCAAGTTCTTTCATTTAATAACTATCTAGTTATATATTATGTGTTGTGAACCTTATCCTTAAGTTCCCTGTGCTCTGGCACCTTCAAAGGTGCCCTGTTTCCAATTCTACTAGCAACTAGTTCCCTTCTGGTGTGGCCGTGCATCCCTCTCCAGTTTACTGATAATGAGAGAGTTACAGACACTCTCTTGGAATTAGTAGACCAACCATTTTACTTTACGTTCATGAGAATTATCCATCTGGGGATTTCTGTAAGTGTGAACTGGGTGCGCTGGTCATTTGTCACGGTCTTTATGGTGCTCACCACAGTTTTCTCATTTAGCTTATTGTTTGTGCATCTTGGCGTTATTTTTTCTACCACTAACTGGGATTTTCCCACTCTTCCTGCTCATACTTGGTGGAATCAGACACTTCATGATCCTTTTGTTGCGATCCTCAACTTTCCCCTTATTTATTCTAAAACCAACAGGCTCTTGCTTCCCTCTCGCAAGAGGCTTCTTTTAATAATATTAAAATGAATGGTTCCTGTCCACCCTTGTGTGGGGTGGATGTGCTGTATCAGCTGTCTCCTGAGGCGGAAAACTGGGTTTTCATGGTATTCTGCGAACAGCTGTTTTTGTGGAAATCAGTTAAGGGTTTGGAGTGTTTCTTGGAGCAGCGTCACCCAGATATGTCATCTATCCAAGCCTTCTACAAGTTCTTTTTTCTGCGCCAAACTAGCCACCTTGTGAAATTATACTTAAATAAATTTTGCAACAGGGCTCATGCCCTGCCTTTGTCAGACATGTATTCGTCATTCCTCCATTCTACCTTAAACTCCCCTACAAGAAACGTGCTGGTATGGCAAGCTCCACCTCCCAACTTTGACCAGGTAATTGAAGTTCTTTGAGGTAATTTTCCCACCGCAACTGGAAATGGGGCAGGTAATTTGGCTATCATTTTTTTTCACCCAGTAAGCCCTATAAATATGTTCCCCAAAACCTTATGTGCGCCTCTCAAAAAAGAGGAATCTTATCCTTCCATTCCTTTGAGTTCCACCAAACTCAAAGGTGAGAAGGGGTCTAGCCTCAAGCTTTTATTAATGTTTAACTAATTTTGCCGCGATGATTTCACCCACATGGCCCCTATAAATATATCATACAAGTCTATTGTATTTCCTTTGAATGGGGAAAGCTCCCCACCAATACTTACCTCATTTTTGAAGAATTTTAGGGTTCAGATGAGTCTTTTCCCGACTTTAAAGTAAATTGTTCACCTAAAATGGTTTTTTTCTTTGCACCACATTCCTACAGTGCTGGATGGGTCATTGACAAATGAACTGGTGGTGATGGTCTTAGATCACAATGAACAACTGGCCAGCTGATCAGTAGGGGTTGGCGATTTTTAAAAACGCGTTTTATAACGTGACTTATGAAAAATAAACGGGCTGAGTATCATCTCCTGAAGCTCTGGCGCAGACCCCACTCCTGTGTACCAAATTACAGAGAACCCGCGCTTGACCCCTACCATAATCCTCAGAACCCAAGAGTGGAGAAAGAATTACTTTATAAATATGAAAAATGTTTTTACAATTGTTGATGATGTGGTAGAGTATGCGTCCTCAGTAGTGAGAGTGGACAACTATCCCTCTCCATTTTATGATATAAACTTATCCTGGAGGCATGCTTGTGTCAGATGGTATTTTCCTGGGGTAGTTGGCGCTATCTGCTATAAATAAAGACCATTATGTACATTTTTTGTTGTCTGCTACCAAATCTTCCCCTTTAGGAAAAATTAGCGCAACTATTTTGGTGATTATAGGAGCCTCTGAGAATTTTATTAGCCAAGAACTACTGACTACATTGATTTGAGTTACTTGCCAGGTGGTATGGTTAGGGGAGGGTCTCCCTAGGTATTCCAACGCTGAAGGTTCTAGGGTTTGTGGATTATCAAATTGGCAAGTAATTTTGCTGACCGCTTCTAGGCTATCAAAAACCTCTTGTAGCCCATTACTTTAAAAGTAAAGTGGTGCAAAAGTTTGACTTTTAGAAAAAATTTGAAAGCCAATACCTTTTCATTATCATTGAAAAATGGTCAAAATTAGTTTTCCCCTTGTCCAAAGCGAACTCTAGGGCATTTTTCCCCAATGGCCAAAAATCCATACACTCAGTCTATCTCTGTTGCTGAAGCCCACTCTGGATGTAGCCTTACCTTCCTGTTTAGAGGGACTGGAATCATCTTTTTATGAAACTTCAGTCAGTATACTGCCAGCTTATTCAATGTTTGATTGCGAGTTCAAACTTAATGTTGATTTGATGCGCATATCTTCTCCCATTTACCCTTTGAATGTACATGAGGAAGCAGCATTAGATGTGTGTGTAGGGAGCAGTTAGCTAAAGGCGCAAAATTTTAGTGTACCTCTCTGGTATGTTCCCCACTTCTTTTTGTGGATAAAGCTGATGAACCTTATTCCCATGCATAGATTATGGAAACCTAAAAAACGTCACAGTACCAGATTTGCATCCCATACCGGTGGACTCACAGAATTTTCGCTATGTGGAGAAGGCTAGAGTATTCTCCAAACTGGATTGCTTAACTCTTTCAATCAGATCCATATCAAGAAGGGCAGGAATAACACCACGTTCTAAACCAGAAAGCAAATTTTTTAGTTTTAGGTTATGCCTTTTGGGCTTAAAAATGCGCATGCTATTTTCCATCTTCATATAGATGCGGCCTTGGGGGACCTGATGGATGTATGTAAGGTGGTTTACATGATGATATTTTGGTGTTTCCCAAGATCAAAAATATCATTCATTACACTTGTGGCAAGTGGTGGAGCGTTTGAGGTCATCTGACCTTACGCTAAAAATTAGTAATTGTAAGATCTTCAGGTCTCAGGCCACCTTCCTGGGCAACTTCATGTTTGACCAAGGCCATATGATAACTCCAGACAATAAAGCGATTTGTGAGTGGCCCACCACAACTTTAGTCAAGAAATTGAGGAGTTTTTTGGGGACATGTACGTTCCTTAAGAATTTCACATCAAACTTTTTGAGTGGCGCTTCCTTATATAAGGCGAGTGGAGCCAAAGTGCTTCAGTGGTACCTTGTTTTTCAGGATGCCTTCTAAGTGGTAAAGTGCACCCTGCTGTCTACGTACATCTTTCGCCATGTAGATTTAGAAAAAGAGTTTATTGTGGCTACTGATGCCTCCAACTTTGCAATAGCGGCTGCCTTGTTACAAGTGGGCAGAGATGAAGTAGAGCATCCAGTGGGATATTTTTTCAGGAAAATGCCCTTACCAAAGTTAAGCTACGTCGTCTATGACAAAGAATTAATGGCAGTGATTGAGGCGCTGACCTATTGGAGTCATCATTTTATGGCTCATCCCTACCATTCTGCTTTCTTACAGAGAACCATGACTTGTTGTACTATTGCGCATCTCATGCCCTGATCCAACGGCAAACCCGCTGTCATAAGACCCTGGCCCACTTTGTTTTCACTTATGAGTTCACAAAGGGTAGGGAGAATTGTTTGGCGGATGCTTTAGTCAAAACCTTTCATTAGCTCCAGATCCTAAGGAGGTAGAGGTTCACAATACCCACTTGATAATACCGCTGGGTAAAATTGTGTCACAACATCCCTCACTCATGGCACACGTGTCAGCACTTTCTCTTCTGGAAACCACGGAAAGGTATGGCTTTTTCATAAAAGTAGTTCTTTCACAGCTCTTGTTGGCAGAATATACTATGGTCCTCTCCAAGAGCGAATTAGATTAGAAGAACATTACCAGGGTTTATTAAATTAGGACAAGATGGTGTGGTTTTTTTTGGACGCCTTTAGGTTCCTGCCAGACCACTTCGCCATGAAATCATTGTGACCATCAGTTTGGGATCACCGTTGGGCACCCAGGAAAGGCAGAGACTCTGGAGCTTATTCGCCGCACTTATAATTGGAAGAGACTAGCCATGCAGGTTGCCAGATATTGTAAGGAGTGCCTGGTCTGCAACCAAAGTAACCTAATTTTTTAACCCCTCTTGGGGTTATTGGTATTAATTCAAAAAGCTGAAGGGCCTTGGACTTCCTTATTGGTGGTTTTTAGTGCGGAGTTACCTGCATCTGAAGGCTATAACGCCATCATGGTAGTGGTGGACCGTTTTACAAAGTTCGCCCACTTTATCCCCTGTAGAACCACAGTAACCGTGGCGGAGATGGCAAGGCTCTTTGTGTATCATGTGTTTTCCCTTCATGGGGTGCCCCAGGAGATAATTAGTGATCGTGGTCCCCAGTTTACATCTGTAATTTGGGAAGAGTTTTGTAAGACTCTTCAGATTTGCCCCTGCCGTTCTACTGCCTATCACCCCTGATCAGATGGTCAGAATGAACGAGTGAATCAGTGCTTGGAACAGTTCCTGAGGTGTTACACTGCCGCGGACCATTCATATTGGGCTCCCATCTTCCCATGGCTCAATTTAGCTATAACAAAGCCCTAAATGATCTATTGGTTGTTCCCCATTTTTCGCCAACTATGTGTTTAACTACGCTCTCAACATGGGGCCCACCTGTATATCTAAAATGGAAGCGGTGGTGGACTTTGCTAAACTCTCAAGAAAGTACAAAAAGGGTGTTACCACAAATTTGGATGCAGCTATGCAAGCTTATAAGGAGAACACTGATGGTAAGAGAAGGGTAGGTCCTGCGTACAAGGAAGGGGATCTCGTGATGCTTGATGCTAGAAATATCCCAATAAAGCAGCCATTCAAATATCTGGGACCAAAGAGGATAGGGCCTTACCGCATTATCAGAAAGGTGGCTACGCCTCATAACAGTTGAATATTCCCTAAAAGTTACTAATCTTTGCCATCTTTCATTAAAGTAACTGACGTTGTTTAAGGGCCCTCTTCCAGAGACTTCAGAGGCTTATCTCGTTGATGGGGCGCTATAGTTTGAATTGGAGAAAATCTTAGCTTCCCGCCATGTAAAAAAGAAGGCTTGAGTACCTTTTATCCTGGAAGGGATTTTGCGCAGTTGAGAACAGTTGTGTACAAGCGTGCATTTGCGCCAATGCCCAAGACCTAATTGAGGTTTTCCATGAGCGTTTCCCTGAGGTGGCAGGACCCAAGTTGAAGAGAAAGTACTGCCGCCATTAAGCTGGCCCCTGCCCATAAGAACTTCTCCCTGGCAGAAGCTCCTAGAGGGGAGGTGGAGCTACAACAGAACGGGAGGGTAGTGTCATAGTTACATGCCACAATTGAGGGTACAGATTGTAGGGACAAAGTTGGGTTGAGATAAAGAAAAGATAAAGTTGACAGGCCTACTTGATCTGAATCATACCCTGGACCAACGCTGGGTACAGGCAAGATATGCTAAGTTGGTCCTGGGGGTGCACGTGATGGATGGCTCAGCTTTATATTGAGGGCGTTAAACTGCACCAGCTTTGTTACTAACAATTATGGTTTGATAAGGTTGCTTAGAAAACAGGTTTAAAAACCTGTTTGATCTACAATATTATTAAATCTGTAAGAATTCACCTGCAAGAAATAACTTGAGCTTAGAAATACCTTAGCTACAGTACCATGGTTGATGGTAGTGTGCACTTATTAATTCGTTTAGGCTTAGTACCGCTCCCCCCAGATTGACGATTCTCCCCCCAATGTTTATCAATGATTCCCCTTGACCAACCTTTCTTATTTTGTAAACATGTTTAATAACGCTCCCATTAGTTTTACATTTTTTGTGTGATCCCTTGTGAAAACCTGGGCATGGACCTCCTCAGGAAGTCTCCAACAACATAGGACATTTTATTTTATCAAAATTAACGGCGGAATCTGGTGCACAACTGGGCCGCCCTGGTCCCCTCCAGATTGAGGCACCCTTGCACCCCAATACTGATATGCACTTAGTTGTGGACTCCTCCTTGGGGTCCAACCAAATTCTGTTGTTTATTAGCTATATTGTTATATATTTTGTGTTGTACACCTTATCCTTAAGTCCCCTGTGCTCTGGAAAATTCAGAGGTGCCCTGCTTCCAATTCTACTAGCAGCTAGTTCCCTTGTGGTGTTGCTGTGCATCCCGCACCATCTCTCTGGGAATGAGATAGCTTCAGACACTCTCTTGACAGTCTAGGTGTCAATTCTCTCATGGGAGTTGATTGCTTGAAATTCTCCTAATCATGTCCAATAATTTATTATCTGATAATGATAAAGCGCTTGTTGTTTAAATTGCATGATGTAGTGGGATAGATTTTCACTTGAAGCATATGTTTCTGGGATAGCACTGGATTTATTTATATCTATAAGGATACTGCTCATGATGGATGCCCTTTTGTGGCTGGCTCTTTCTAATGGGTTTATGACTCCTTGAAGTAAGTATTGAATTTCTTCATTGGAGTTCCAGATTAGATTTCAAGTTTCTGGGATCTCCATTAGAATTTCTTTTACTTCTCTAAATGTGACCAAGGGTGGACTTCCCCGTTGGTCATCTTCTTCATCATTTCCGTTGTGCGCCCAGAGGGTTACACTATCAATTAGATTATCTTAAAAGTGCTATAAATTAGAAGCAAATATGTTAAGCGTTGGCTGACCCCTGTAGTGAGCACCAGCCTGTAGGGGCTTCCATATTTTATAGATCAATGGCTCTGTGCCCAAGAAGCCCAATATTTAATACTTCTATTAGTCTAAGACTCAATGCAAGAATTTTACTTAATCTTTTAGGGTGCCAAGTCACGCTTAGGTCCTGACAACTAGGGTGTCCTTCATATGGTAAAAGAGGCGAAGGAGCTTATGGAAGCAAAGATTCAATAATACAAGCTGTTTAATAAAATGATGTAACAATATTAAGGAAAGGTTTGGGGTCTTTATATGTTACTTCCAACAATATAATACCCTTAAAGAAATTTAACATTATAAGTAATGGCTATCTAATCAAGGCTGTTCATTAGATACACTTTCCAAGTTCATGATTTGCTTTGTAGCATAGTTTTGATAGGTGAAAAATATGATGTGAGTAAACCAAATCTAATACCATCTAGTACTAAAAAAAAAGTAAACCAAATCTAATGATACTGGGTATCATTAAGTTGACATTGGGCATATCCCAGATTTGTACCTTTTTAAAGTACAACTTAATTTACCACCTCATAAGTCACCTGATATAGTAATCGCCTGACCTTTTAAAATCCTCTGCTTTACCTAGCCAAGATTTTGTTTTAGGGTATTTTAGGCATAAATAAGTATGATAAATTTCACTATTATTGAGTTAAGCCTTACCAACAGCCATCTTTTACATATAGTTAATTGAAAAGATTTCTACATCCTTTTTTGGTCTAGGAGTCAATTATCTTGAAGGTTTCAATCAATCAAAATTCTCTATCTTATCTGATACTCTGGTATCTGACACAAAGCTTATTATATCCTCCATGCATGCAAGCTGAACTCTAAGTGAGAATGAGCTCCCTTAATCATACTCATCTGAACCACATGAAACCTCTAGTGGTAACTGCAAGTGGACCACAATAAAAAATTGAGAGCTTCCAAGGGTAAGAAGGGCCTAAGGCTTCATCTTGAAAGGTGCTAATTACTGTCCCGCACCTACCCATCAGTATAGTACTTGCAAAAAAGACGCCATGATGCCCAAGATGAGCAATGGGTAGGGCTGAGGGACCTGTCAATTGCTCCTGAGGCGCGACAGTCATCCTAAAGAAATAGGGACGTTGAATAGCGCGGGAATCAGTACCTTAACATCCCATGCCAAAAAACTGAGTTTCCTGCAAAATTCTCCTGTAGACATCCTGGCAATATAGGAAACCCACTGTCCACAAGGGAAGAGGTGGCATGAGAAAGCATGCTCCTCCCTATACTTTATTTTTGGCCTCAGCGCTGTGGGGTGCTGGTATGTTTAAAGAAGCACTTAAAAATTAGCTGTAAAATTATCTTTTAACGGCTGCATACTGGCCATTACTTTCTTATAGTACAACGATGTGACATTTGTTAATGTTTACACCCTGAACTGTGCATAGGTTCATTGGGGATTTTTTTGAATCTTACGCTCCTCCCTCTTTTCTATAAAATCTATGTTGTTGGATACATGAAGTTAAAATCACACCAATTGATTGCCCTCAACGGCAGAGGCCCCACAGGGATACGTTTAACTTTTCTTTAAGGCTACCCTGGCCTCTATTATAAAATACCAAAAAAATCACTCCTCCTCCCAAACATGGCTCGCCTGCATGTATGCAATGCCAACTGATGTCTATGTCACTCATAGACCTCATACTTGCGCACTTAATTATTTGCCCCCAAATTTCATTTATTTCCAAACACAAAAATTGAATTTTACATTCACAGATAGTTTTAGTTTCATTTACTCCATTACAACCATCTGCACAGGCGCCATGATAGAGTAAGCTTTTCATGGACAATTTAGCTCTTCCAGAATTAAATACCTGGGTCAAAACTTTAACTTCATCTCATGATTTTTTAGTCCTTTCTGTGCAGACCCTCTAACCGCTTGGCCAAATTTCAAATCCACACTTAAAATTACACCAGACACATATCATTTTTTATGATCCTAACGTGCTTAGTAATGACCTGTTTTCCTTTATAAGTACGCCAAGACCCACAATGGCAGCCAAGGTCTACAAGGCACTGCTGGTTTAAAATGACTATGGTTGGAACGTTGGGGAGGTGTTGGAAAGGCAGAAACCTAGGAAATTACGCCCATATGGTCTACTAACTTATTAGAATAACTAAAGTGAATGTTTTTTCTAAATAAAGGGCTTTAGTAAAGCTAAATGATTACTAGCAAAAAATATAACCCAACACCTTACCATTAGCAGGGCGCTGAGTTGTATGTTGAGGGGGTGTTTAAATTCTCAACTGCAACTGGGCAATATAAGTACAGGTATGTTTGCACTTCAATTGGGTACGGCTGTCTGAGGACAGTGTACCTCAAAACAAACATTAATCGTAGTAAAATATAAACCTGCACAAAAATTAAATTCTCCAAATCTGCCATAGTCTCAGTAGGTACTGCCAGCTTGGAGATCCATCGTCAAAGGTATCTCCCCAGAATGTGCAAAACCGCATATATTATCTTCATGCTTACCTAACCCTTTTTATACCTTGACCTCTGGTCAGCCAAATTACTCTTCAGCTCCCAAACCTTCTAGAGTTTCCTCCTTATTGTCCACTAATTTTGGAGGATTAAGCTGTCTTTAACAAAAACTGCTTTGTCCGAGGTCAGGAACATCTTGGTATAAACTGTACAAATTTAGTATCATTTACATGGGTTTTAGTCAATTAGCAATGTTTGAGAAAAATTTCACTGAATAATTTTGATAATTATTAATTAAGGGAACAGAACTGGGTTGAGGGACTGAGCTAGTGGATAAGGTCGATATGCTGTAGTTTAGGATCATATGAATTGTATTAAACAAAAGCTTAACGTAGGCTCAAACTGCTAGTGACATATCTGACAGCAATTGAGATCGATTCCACTAATTTATGTAGATAGCAGGGCGAGGGTAAATGTGAGGTCTATAGGATATGGGGAAAATAAGGCTTGTGGAGATTTCCTATGATTGTTCAAGCCCAAATCTCAACATTTCTCCCACTTGACCAAACATAGGGGATTGATGACTTGTTGGTAACCAGTGGCCAAATTATTGTTTGCAGGGACCTGGCACCTCTGTGCCTTTCTGGAAACGCTTTAGGAAAACAGCATGCACTCAGTTAATAATATGTCTTTGATGGGGTCTTTGAGAATATAAGTATTAGTTGAGATCTTTATAATCTTGAATGGCTTTGTTGTAAATATAACAAAATGGAATGCAATCCGCTGAAAGGCTGTACAGGAGTTAACACCCACAGATACAATTGGAGAGCAATATGACGACTGCGTCCCTCAGGAAACATAATAAATTTAATAAAATGGAAACAAAGAGCTCAAAAACCACAATTTTTTATTGTTTGTCAGGATCCTACTACCATCTAACCTTCAAAATCTTAGCCCGCAGAATCTCTATAGCTACTAATTAAACAACTTCCAGTCTTCTTTCTATGTTTCGCAATTTAGCTCATTTCTTTTGCCACTTTCCAGCCCATCTACTCAACTACTCAGCTTCTCCAATTTCCATTATAATCATCTCATAATTGGAGGTTCTGGCGGAATTCCCATATTTTGGCTGAGGTTAGATCACTTAGCATCGACTCATATCAAATTGTATTATAGAAATTAAGCACTTTAAACTCAATTTTATTGGATAACCAATGATATTCCATCAATTTAAGGATTATTGTCCAGTCATTTCAAATTTTCTGACATGCCCCTTCCAAATGTGCCCCAGTTTACCCAACCTACTGACCTGTGGTTATCATAGTAGAGCACTCAGTCCCCTATGCTAAGGTAGGTCAGGAGTGGCAATTATGATTTTTACACTTCCTGCATTTCATTTTTGGGCCAAGCATTAGATAGGCCCCAGGTTGAAGGAGGAAAGCATTTGAGAGAGATTCTTCAAGTATCAACTGGGAGTCGTTCTTTTCCTTTGAATGCATAGGTACACTATTTGTGGAATGGTGGGTTGTCACAAGTACAGCAGTTGGAATGGTGACCTCCATTTGGACAAGTGAAACTCAATGTTATAGGAAAAGTTGGCAGAATATAGGAAAAGGTTCCAACTGATTGGCTTGCCTGATACTATTTTTCGTAGGGTGCCAAACAATGTGCTGTTGACCCGCTCCACAACGCCATTGATTTTAGGTGATATGGCGTCGACAGGACCCCATGGACCCCCATCAAGCCAATAAATTTGGCAATTATCTATGTAGTGAAGTTAGTAATATTGTCTGTTAGGAGGAATTGGGGACATCTTTGTTTGGAAATAATATCTAAAACAAATTTGACAGTCATAATGGTCCCGGGTCTCAAATCATTTGGCTTCAACCTATTTTTTCAGGTGATTAATGGCCACCACTTTTTTAATCCTCCGCTGGCAGTCAAAAGCCCATGATGTTAATTGAAATGGTGTGAAAAATGAAGTTCAGTTTTACCAGGCGATATGAGATGCTTTTATTATACAGAGCCTCTTGCTGACACATACAGCAGCATCCAAGGGCTTTGTGTAGGGCAAAGGCATTGATTTCCAGTGGTAGTGTTTTTTCATTTGTTCTTATGTCTTCTTATATGACCATGACCCTTGGCTTTTTGAACGCCAATGATCAGATCCACGCGTTTGTTTGGTTGGGGTATGATATACTTGCGCCCTCTTTATAAATTTAAAAGTTTTTCATCCCTAACGGCAGTGTTCTTCATTAGTTAGTCCAGGGCATGTCAAATTTCTTCTAAATATTAATCATAAACCTTGTTCAACATCTTGTCATAAAGGCCATTTGCCATATTACCGGTCAATGCGATGATAGGGAGCCTGGATAACCCATTTATAATCTGATGCTTCAACCAGGCTGATGTTAAACTCTCAGAAAATATATGCCTGTAGCTTCAGCACCCAGAGAGCTAGGCGTCCCTCAGGATTAAGGCTCTGCAGCCACCGCAGCAAAAAATGGTCAGTTACCACCTTGAAGTGCACTCTGTGTACATAAACCCTAAACTGCTTGCACATGTAGTTCACTACTAAACATTCCTTCTTGGCAATGATATAATTTGCTTGTGTACATCTAGCATCTGGCTACAGTACACCAAGAGGTGCTCCACTACTTTCTTGTCAAGCTGGGATAAGCCGCTCCAACAGCAGTGAGGGAGGCGTCCATTTAGATTATGAACAGTTTATCAAAATTTTGGTACATAAACACTGGCGCCATAGCGAGATAGGTGTGAAGTTAGTCGATTTAGCTGACAATTTGACGTCCCTTCAAGAGGTGTTCCATTTTTAATAGATGGTATAGCAGTTCCACTGTTTTACTAAAATCTTCTATTAGCTGGTGATAGTAAGAACATTCCATGTAACACCTTGATTTCTTATTTGCTGGCGGGATCCTCATATTCTCAATCACCTCTATCTTGGCCAGTTGGGCTGCAGGCCCTCTTTGTAAATTAATAAACTCAGGTACTCAAGTTGTTCCCATAAGAAGTTACACTTCTTGGGATTGAATTTCAGGTTGGCAGCATATATTTGGCGAAAAACTTCCTCCAGGTGCTGTAAGTGATTGTTGAAAGTCCTCAAGAAGATGTTTATGTCATCTAAATAAACTGAGATTCAAGAGATCTTCAAGTACCCAAGTATGCTGCCATAGCTCTTTGAAAAGGGGAAGGGCATTCAAACCCCTTGTGGCATTCTCAATGGCTGGTACAGCTCTTGTGTCATTATAATGGCGCATTTTTCTTGTTCCTCCAGAGGCATCTTTATCTGCCATAATCCAGAAATTAGATCCATGGCGGAGAAGTATCTGCTCTGCTGAGTAAGTTGAGTGTATCGTCAATCCTTGGGAGAGGGTAGAAGTCCTTCTTCATTATGTTGTTGAGTCACTGGTAGTAAGTTACCACTCAGTTAGATCTGTCCTTTCACTTTACAAATAGAAACAGTGAAGCTCATGAGCTTTTAGAAAGTACCAGCATTCCTTTCTGGACTAGCTGATTGATTTCCTCATGTAAGACCTTGTCCGTTGCCTTAGACTAGCGGATGGGATAGAGGAATATCAGCAGATGGCTCCCAGTATCAATATGAAGTAATAAGGCCTTAGCGCATCTCAATGTAAAATCATATATTGCAAAAATCTGTTCATAATTTTGAATAGGGCCATAGTCTGATCTTTCTCCTCTTCCATCAGCTTGATCAGGGTTTCGTGAGGTATGGCTGAGCGGACAGCTTCAGAATTTTGCTCATCCATCCTGAACTCCTTTATCTCCATATTTGTACAATTCTTGTACTTCCTGTGTCGGTAGAATGTTGAGGAATGCAATAGTTTGGTACTGTTTCACCTGGATCAGGTATGGAAATAGTTTAGCTAGTAATATGCTAAACTCACTATGATCTAAGAGAATCAGCTCTAAAGCTGCAGTTGGCTCATGATGTGAGCGGCTGAAGTGCGTGAACACTTAGTCATAAAAACCTGACATAATCTTCAGGTCAATGTCCATTTTCATTATGACTTGGTGGCCTTGTAGAATGGTCACATGGCCGCTAGCCCTCAACAAAATGCCATCTGATTTGAATAATTAGCTGGTGAATATTGAGTGCAGCTGCGCCCTTTTCAGTAATGGATGAGTACAATCCCATATTTAAAAGGCTAGAATTTATGAACAGTGAAGCTTAATTCTCCATCTTTTGGTCTCGTTTCCATAATATAATTGAAGGTTTGTCCAAGTATTATCAGACTATTTCCCCAAAGTCAGTTTTAATTTCATACATCCTTTTGAAGGATACTCCAATGAGGATATTGAAATGAGTTTTCAGGAGAACACAATGTAGTGGTACCATTATAAGTAATAAGAACCTTAGTGGTAGTGTTCTATAGGCCCCTAGTGAGGTAGTTAAATTGGGGCCCATTGTCCCGCATTCTTTGTGGTGATCAATATCCAAAATAATACAATATTTTAACTAGTTTAGTTGATACAAATAATAGAGGCTCTGATATCTACTATAGCCCTGACCCAGATCTTGCCCACACTAATATCAACATACGTGCACTTGGAATATTAAGAGTCAGAATTGTTTATTATGTGTACGCTAAGCTTATCAGCCTGACCCAGGTAGGACTGTAATTCATCATAGATAAGGGGGCTAATCTTTTTTAGCTTGTCAAGGGGAATATCCACGTTAACCCCTTCTAATATAGGCATGTTTCTGGAGAATGACTGGCAAATTTTACTTCATTAAATGCTGTGCGAAGGGTTTTGGTATTACTTTGGCTGCCTGAACTATAGTGTCCTCTAGAGAGAGTGGATGGTGACCTCTAGTGCGTCATTTACAATGACGGATGGCAAAGATGAGGAGTCAAGATTAGAATTAGGGATATGTTGGAGTCTGGTGGAAGTAGTATATCCTGTTTCTATCCGCCAATTCTCTTCCCTTTTCTTCAATACTTACTGCTCCCACTTGATATACCTTTGGTTTGGGGCCCTTCGAGTGAAGTTGATTGGAGTAGTATCCTTTTACCTTGCATTGGTGGCACATAATCTGACGGATGTCAGTTTGACTGGGTCTAATGGTAGTGGGGCAGCTCTCCTAGACATTCTGCTGAAGTGACTTCCTATGATTTTCTTAATTATTCCAATACCTTTATTAGGTGCATCAAAAGTTGTGGTGCAGCGCCAAATATAGTTCACCATCTGCGATACATTATATTCATCATAGAATCTGGGAAAAATGACTCAGTAAGCTCTTTGTATGGTTCACAGGCGTTCCACAAGGCGATCTGTGCGTCAGGGTTGTTCAAAACCTTTGTGACATTTAACACCTGGACCTCTATGTAGAAAGATCAGCAAACTTGAGGATCTGTTCATTCTTTTTGAAGGAGAATTTAAAGAAGGCGATTTTTCTGGTTATCATCATCTCCACTTCACAAAAATTATTTATGGTGATATTATAAGCATCCTGGTTGGACAGCCCAGTCTTGCTGATCTTGGGCATAACCAACTACTAACTCTCTGTTTCCAGAGAGTTCACGAGCATCATCAGTTTAGCCTTGTCACTTGTGCTGTCCATGCTAATTATTAATAATGAAAAAAAGGTGTGTATGTTTCCCACTTGGATAATTTTAACAGGTTGATGGTGTCGACCCTGAAGCCACTAGCGTCTTTGGATTCACAGCTGATTTTTTTCAGCGTGGTTGATAGGTCAGCGCTGCTGGTTCTTAAACCAAAATTCAAGAGGCTCAAGGAGAATGAGCCAGCAGTGGGTGTATGGAGAATGGGTGTTTCGTCACAGCTGTCTGGAACAGTGGGAGAGCGCGATGAGGAGTTTCCAGGATAGAGGTTTGGGTTGATCTATCAGGCGTGGGTATAGAAGGCAAGACTGCTGGAATGTTTCACTATGAGGAGCTCCAATTTCTTTAAATTTGGAGTCTGTTGAGATAGACTCATGTGCATCAGTGAAAAGATCCTTTGACTTCTGGGAAGAAAGGCCCCATTGTAACTTACTAAGCTGCCTCTCTAATCTCTTCCTGGAACTGTCTAATTTATCAGAAAAATAATGATGCTCATCCAACATTTATAATTTGAGCTCCATAACATTCTACCATAGAAAATTCCAATTTTAGATCGGCGTTCTCCTCAATGAGATGTGTGATCACCAGGCCCTGGTCTTTAACCGCATCATTTGGTGATATGTAATCCCTATGCAGTTGAGCAGAAAGCTATTTTCACTATTCAGGTGCTCACCGGGTTTTTTGATTCTGTTATGGCTGATATGGATGCTATTCTTTAGCACTATTCTGATTATAATGGTTTGCTACTCCTGAAAGGCTAGTGAACTGTTATTCCAGATTTTCCATCAGCTTCCAGATGGTATGAGCAGTCTATGCATGAGCCTCTCAATTAGTGGCTTCCACCATGATGTGCCGTTCTAACACTGCCTTCAGATAATCCTCAGCCTGGATAGAGTGGTGGGTCACAATGGTGATCCATTTAGAAGATGTACCGCGCTGATATAGAAACTTGACAATGATATAGTCCATATTGGCATTCAGTTAGCCTACAAGTGCATCTATATGGGATTGAGCTTCGCCCATATGGCGTTTGGTGTGTAAGCTGATCGCGTGGACTTCTCATAAGTTGCGTTCCAATTAAAATGTTTGAAGATAATTTCTCCAACATTGAGCTTCTGGAAACTCAGCCTATCTGCCAATCTTGATGTGTTGCTGGGCGAGGATGCACATGTCTTAGAGGATCAAAGAGTGTATGTATCGCATGATCATTTTAATAATGTATGCCTGGATAGAGAGCTTCTTGATCACAGAGGACATCATCTCCTCATAATTGATAGTTTGCATAGTGATAGTCTTTGTTTTGGTGTTTCAGAAAATTCCCAAGTGTGCTTTGTTGAGGGCTTCAGTGTGGAGACAGTATCCATGGAGGAGACATTCCATGACTTTTTTAACATAAAAGATTTACGCTGGCCAGTCTATATTTTGACTGAGAGGCCAGGGGACCTATGGGGATGAGCTCCATGGCAGGGGCTTCTTTTCCCTCATCCAAGTTGTTGAGTTGAAAGTAGTCTCAGGGGCTCTCCTGTGTCCATAGGTTGGGGGATACTCGTCCTAAAGCTGATGGCGAAGCAGTTGGGTAACCCAACTCATGGTGTTGTGTTCTTTAGGTTTCTCTATGGTGTCATTAAAAGTGCCAACTGTAGTGATCACCAGAAGTTGCAATTCTAAACTGCTACTGGGCAATACAGACAAAGTTATGTTTGAACTTTAGTTGGGTACATCTGTGTGATGACAGCGTACCTCTAAACAAACGTTGATCATGATAAAGTATAACCCTTTATTATAAGTAAATTCCTCAAATCTGCCATATTCTAAGTAGATACTGCCAGTTTGGAGATCCGTTGTTGATGGTATCTCTTCAGAATGTGCGTTGTGTATACCTCTTCGTTCTGACCTAAAACCTTTTTATATCTTGACCTCTGGTCAGTCAACTTACTCCCCAGCCCCCAAAGCTTCTATAGTTTCCTCCTTATGATCCAGTAATATTAGTGGATTAAGCTGTCTGAAGTATAACGCTGCTTTGTCCTAGGTTTTTACGTCAAGGTATAAACTGTTCAGTACTAGTATCATTTACATGGGTATTAGTTGAATAGCGATGCTCAAGTTAAATTTGATTGAATAATTATGATAAATATTGATCCAGGGAACAGAATTGGTTTAGGTGGACTGGGAAAGAAACTAAGGCAAAACTTTCAGAATTTAGGATCATACAAATTATACTAAACAAAAGCTCAATGTTGGGTTGAGACTGCTAATGACATATCTGACAGCAGATTGATATTGATTCCACTGAAGAATGTAGATAGCAGTATGAGGGTAGAGATGAGGTCTATAGGATATTGGGGGTAATAGGGCTGGTGGCGATTTCCTATAGTTTATCAAGCCCAAATATCACCGGGTGGGGAGCTACTAAGCTAACCATGCTAGATGGGGTACAATTTTCAATTTTGGAAACAAAATTTTTAATATAAACTCCAATTTCACCTGGGTAGTATCAGTAATATTTAGTGTTAGTTAGGCTATTTTCCCCAAATCAAGGATGTTTAAACTCGCTCTTTAATTTTTGAATGGAGTGTTGAGTTTGATCTCATTTTTGGCCCTTTTTCTTTGCCATCTTGATTGAATTTAGCCTGCTAGGTAAGTTTTCCCCACTAAGCTTGACTTCTGGTTGAGTCTCCTGTTTGAGAAAGGTAATGGGAACATTTAGAGAGCTTCTAAACTCTTCTAATGTCTTCACAAAGTTTCATGATTTTTTTCAAATAAAAACTTTCAGATCTTGACACTTGGATGGTTGGGTTGAGGGTTAGATGGGAAAAGGGTGTGTGGCAAGAAGGTAGGGGCAGCAGCTACCCATTCCTCATCTAGAATATGCCCTAGGTCAGAGATCTGGGTGAAGGGCAGAGCCTTGGGATTTAAACCTTTTTGTCTTAAAGGGATGCATGATCTGGTCCAGCTTGATGACTTGCACCTGAGAACTTAATTCAACCTGGAGATCCTTTGCAGCCTCAGCCACTATTAAGTGCACCTTGGCTGAAGTGGATCATCTTAATTGCAACGTTCTTAATGCAGGTTACAGCCCTTCATGGGGGCGCAAGTGGGCTGAGGTATCTTCACACCTGAACGCGTTGGTAAGAGAACACCAACACTGCATTAGTGTTCAGTACAAATCAAAAATTTAATGGTAGGCGAAAAATTTTTCAACCTACTTTTTCTGCCCAATTTACTCCTCTAAAGCTATAATATCATGTACACAGACTTAGTTGACAGATGCTACCATCGCAGAGATTTTGGTGGAGGTATCAGCTGAGGTACACATATTCTCTCCCAACTTGTAATAAACTGAACTGGTAAACCCTGAGAGAAATAAAAAATTCTTGATGGTGCACATATCTACACCATAACCTAAACTACCAGTATAATATATTTAATTTCATGCGAAGATCTCTATGATGTTGTTTAAGGTGCACCGCACAAGAAATTTTTAAGGCCCTGATGAAATACTTTATGAGTTTTTTAGAGATATTTCTAGCATTAATAACATTCTTTTAGCTTCTAAGAATTAGTTTTTTATGGAGACATGCCTCCTTCCTGGAAGCAAAAGGCTTATATGATAACTCTGTTTAAAAAGAATGATAGGTTGGACTTATCCACCTGGCGTTGTATCTCACTAACAAATACTGGCTCCAAGCTACTTAACAAAATTATGGCAAAGCGCCTAGGTGAGGTTGCCTTTGGAGTGATCTACCCTACACAATATGGCTTCACCCCAAGAAGATCCATATAAGATAACAAACACAAAGTTGCAAATTTCTTCCAATCACCAGTTACTGGTGCGCTTGTCTTGCCTGACCAAGAAACCATGACCGGGCTAACTGGACATATTTTTGGGCTTGCCTACTTAAGTTTAAACTACCAGCTAAGTTTATCAATTGGGTGATGGTACTTACTTAATCTTCCACAATGGAAGTCTTTGGATCAGGTCTCATGACTGCGTTAGTTTTTCCACAAAGGGGTCTCTGTCAAGGTGACCCTTTAAGACCATTATTGTTGTTATAATTTTGGAGATTTATTTGAGTTACGCTGTAAGGGTCACACAGGGTCAAATCCACTGAGCAACGGACGGACAATGTGAGGATTGTCAACCATCTAAACAAACTGTAAATAATTTAATAAATATGAAGCAATACGCTCCAACCACACTTCTTTTTTTAGCACTAGTGGTGCCCAACCCAAAAAATGGGAGCCGCCATGTATTTTTATTTGCAAATGGGCCAAACAAAGGGATTATTAGAAATAATAATATTTCTAATGTGGCACCTTAGCTAACAGCCTAGGAAGCCATATCACAAGTGGAGGAAGCTTTGAGAACTTTTGTTCAGCGCCTGCTTTAGCTGGTGGACCATGGCAGACAGTATTGGGGTGGGAGCATCAGCGACATGGGGCATAAGGAGGTAGAGTTGTGGGTCCTCTTCGTTTATGAGGCAGTGGTGTCCATCGTCTCAACTTATTGAGCAAGTTGATGCTCAGAAAAAGTGATGAGAGCAGGCACAAAAGTAAAGGACTTGATGTGCCGGCAGTTTTAGGGTAATTAGGTTCAAAAAGAGAGGTTTTTGCTGCATTAATGCAGGCATGTCTCGTTCCAAAGCCAACTCCTCAATCTCATATTTTTCCTCTTCTTCAAAATCATGAAGGAAATTGGGGAATGGAATACCCTCAACCAGGGGTTCCATTGCCCCATGGAGTTACTGGCAGAGTAGGGTGTTGGCAGGAGTTGCAGCGGCTTTAAATGCCATTTTATTTATGTTCTTATAAATAGGAAAACCATTTCTATGTTAAAAACGGTGGGGATGCAATTTGTGAGGATTGACAAAAAACTCATTTAAAGCAAAATATGGTTTAACGCTATATGACTGGTCATTTTTGTCAATCCAATTATGACACTTGAAAGGATATGATATCTCTAACACTGGCCCAGCCACCAGAGTTGTCAAATTGGCTGCACCTGATAGGCTGTGAACTGTTGACCATGGAAGCTCAGCTGAAACTCTTTCAGCCATTGGGTCAGTTTGGTGTAAATCGATAAAATTTTTTAGAAAAATTTAAAATTTTGATTGGCTGTGGCTTTGGAAGCCATGCCAGAATTTGTGAGGTTGGGGGTAGGAGAATCGAGCCCCACTCAAAAAATTTGGGTGCAGCAGTAGCCAAGCCAATGCTGGAGGGGGGAACGGTAGAAGTGGCAGAGGCAGAAGCCATAGGGCACTTGCACTTTGAGTGATCAAGCTCAATGAACAAGGGGCAAATGGCGCGGCTGTTCTCAACGCATGCCCATAATGGGTGATCAGGGGCGGATCTGATCACCATGTGAGGGGGAATAGCAAGATGGGTGTTGTGATGGAATGTGCAGATCATCGCAAAAGTGTGTGGCCCTGACAAACGTCTGCTCCATTCGGAATCATGAATTGCAGCATGGAGTCTGCGCTGTAAATGGCCAAACCCTCCATGAGCTTGTGGTGGAGGCGTTTTGGGGAAAGCTGGAGGGCAACCTGGAAAACTGGACCACCAAAGTAGCCTCATCTGGGAGCCAGATGCAAACGGTAAGAAGTGGATTATTTTAAAAAAATAATGGCAGCTTAGACGCTGCCATTGCATTGGCCTCTAATGGAAACTGAGGTCAAAATACCCTTTAAAGGGGAAGAAATCTATGAAGCTGGCAGGCTTAAACACCGCCGTGGCCATCTCAATAATGGCCGCGCTTGCATATGGGAAGGGGTTCGCATATTCAACCCAAAAGCTGAAACACAAATTGCTCCATGGGAGCACCAAAGGGCTCCAGAGCACCGCCTGGGAACTTGAAAGATGGTGGGCCAAGTCCTGAGGGGGGACATAATGCTCAGTAACGTTAGGGGGGCTATCAGAGCCAGCCTGAGCGCACTTCAGCGGCAGCCAAAATATGTCAGACAGCAGCGCACCACCGCCCCAAGCTTGGGCAGCAGGCGTCAAAAGCATCAACATTCATAAGTTTAGCTCGATTGAGCAGCGATTTTTTTGTATTTTTTAAACAAATTGGCTTTGATTTTAATGTCAAAGCGAATGAGAGATTTCCTTCAAACACACTTCTTTATACTAATCAATATTAGCAGATTTCTTCTGCTTGGCTCTCTTCTTTCATAATAACAATCCTCCCACTTCAATCGTCCTATCTCGCTTATATATCAACAACTTTAGTCAATACTTCTCCTTTGGCTTAGACTATTCAGACCACCATATTCTCATTGCTCTGGCAGGATATGGTGTTTTAAATTCTCTATCACCTTAGTTCAAGGAGATCTGCTCAACTTTTGTCAAATGTCAACATCGCCTTATCACCTTATTTGGAGGCAAACCAATAATTATCCTTTAAGACCCAATATCGCCTCATCCCAAGGCGCTTTATAATTGTAACTAGTTATTATGGTCAGCGGATTCTAGTCAACCTGCCTTATCTATTTAGGGCTTATCGTCTAGTTATATCATAATCTTACCATTACCCACCTTGCTTAGATAATAAGTCTCCTATTGTTTATAATCCAAATGAACTTTGCGTGCACTCAATTTATGATAAGACCTCTTGTGGGGTCCTTGATAGTATAGGCGTTACACCTGTTTTCTCAATAATTTCATTTGATCAATTCAGATTCTGGTGTAAGGTTAGTGTCTATAACTCTCCTGTACCCAGCTTGGTAGTAATGGGTACACAGGCTCAACGCCACGGAACTAGGTGTTAGAATAAAAGTCATTATTGCCCAGCAGAGGTGCTGGAGCAATTATAACTCAATCAAAAGTGAGCGATTATCAAGGTAAAAACTCAACCCAAAATGAAGCGTTGCACTAAAGGAGAAATGGGAAACGTCCCAGGTTTGAGGTAACCTGGGAGAACCAACGGTGCACTAGGTGATAGCTTAATTATATATAGAATGTTGTGGTTAAAGTAGCGCGAGACCTCCTCGAAGGGGTCTGTGAACAGGGTTGTTCAGAATAGCATTTAATAAAAACGGTAAAACAGTGAAATTTTATTTTGGGAAGTTGACCAACAAGGAGAATTGATTATGGGAAACAAAATTAAACTACGTTGGGGAAATACAGGGTTTTCTGAAGTGGGCCTAAGCACTGACCCACCAATAGGCATACACTACCATCCAAATTGGTAGAATACGCTGAAACCTACTTCACTCATGTAATTGATTGAAGTTGGATTTGACTTAAACGTGTGATTTCATAAATGGAAGGGGTTTTAAAACTCCGTTCCTCAACTAACTGAACTGAACCTTCTGCGTTCATTATGTAAATTATTCATTTTAATGCCTGGGCCAACATAAGGGGCTAGGCATTTAAAACCTCACTAGTACCAACCTGGGCATATTTAGCCTGTACCCAGCGTTGGTCTAGGGATATGCTTCAGGTTTGAGAGGCCCTGTAATTTCACCTTCTGGGCCTCCTGGCGCCCAGCCTTATTCTTGGGGTTGATCCTCACTATGATGTCATCTACCCATGACATTACCCTCTCCTCCTGATGGGACTCAACCCCCTCCAGGGGCTTGCGCAAGGGAAAGTTTTTGTGGGCAGGGGCCAACTTCATGTCAGCAACGGTTGGTTTGGGTTAAGATCTGGCAGCCTGGGGGAAGCGCTTGTGGAAGGCTTCAATCAGAACTTGGGAATGCATGCAGTCACACGCTGGAACCCAACTGTTCTCTGCAGCTCAAAGCTCTTCCAGGATACCAGGTACTCCAATCTTCTTTTAACGTGGCGAGAGGCAACTATTTCTTCCACCTCCCACTCTGGCGCCCCATCCACAAGATAGGCCTCAGGAGTCTCTGGTGGGGGGCCCTTGAACAATGTCAGTTTTTAGTCATGAAACACAGAGAAGATCCAAAATGAAGGGGGAATATCTAGCTGGTATGAAGAATGGCCCACCTTTGTAACAACGAGGTAGGGGCCAATCCACTTTAGTCTCAGCTTCTTGCATGACTGCTTGATAGGGATGTTATGAGCATCAAGCATCACAAGATACCCTTCCTTGTATGCAGGACCCACTTGACACTTCCCATCAGCGTTCTCCTTATACACTTTCATTGCCGCCTTCAAGCTTGTGGAAACCCCTGGAGGACCTTCTTGATTGTCTTAGAAAAGTCCAACTTCGCTTTAACCTTAGACCTACAGCTGGGATCCATGTTAAAAGCGTGGTTAAAGCCATGGCTGGAGAAAGGAGTGGAACAATTTGTTGAAGAATGCAACATGTTTTAACTAAAGGGCCATAGGAAGGTGAGAAGCCCAATATGAATGATCCGCAGCGGTGTAAAAGTGCAGGAACAGCTCCAAGCACTGGTTAACTCGTTCAGTCTGCCCATCTGATTGAGGTGATAGGCAGTCAAATGGCAATGGCGAATCTAAGAGACTTACACAAGTCTTCCCAAAAGATTGAGGTAAATTGGGGTCCCCAGTCACTGATAATCTCTTGGAGAACACCATGGAACGCAAACACATGTGTGACGAAGTGCCTAGCCATCTCAGCCGCGGTTACTGTCATTCTGCAAGGAATGAGTGGGTGAACTTCATGAAACGGTCCACCACCATGATGGCATCATAATCATCAGAAACAGGTAGTTCCACAATGAAATCTATCAATAGGGAAGTCCAGTATAAGTCTTGGGGACCAGCCCTACAACTGGATAGGGAGCAGCATCCCTTTTTAGACCAAAAGGGGGCCAAAGGCTCAAGTGGACCCCCTGTCGCAGTTGAGTGACCTGGCGCACGTGGTTGATGAGCACTGGTAACTGCCCTTCCACTAGAGATATCCAAATCTCTCCTCTCCCCCTCCCCAACCCTGATAAAATTAATAGAGGGGACCTGCCAGGAGATCATGCAGGCCAAGGGCCTTGGGCGGACCCCTGGGACCCCCCACTTACCAGGGAAAATTTACCAAAATTTTGTAGAAACTGCCAGTACAAGTATCAGAGCCTGGCCTGCAGATTCCGGGCTAATGGAGCTGGTCTAGACTTGTCAGGTCTGAGAATCAGATTGGAACTCAATTCAGGCTTTGAACCAGGCCACCAGTGACTTGGACCAGTTGCCCCCACCCCTTAGAATGGATCTGAGAAGCTTGGATTGCATAGACAACCAAATCAAGAGTTTGGACTGGGTTGCAGACAACTGAGCACCAAGGCCACAGCCCCACTGGATGAATCTGGGAAATCCAAACTGCTTGAGCTGCCCAACTCGAATGGTCAAGGCCTGGATTAGGACCATCGACCTGGTCTGGCCCCAAAAATTTGGGAAAATCAGCAAAAGTTTTTTTTTGATTTTTGCCAAGATTTTGAAAACCATCTATCCATTCCCCCACCCGCCAGCCAACCAAACCCCATCGCCAATCCCCAACCTCCCAATACTTAAGTCAACTGCTCTTCAATGGGCAGTGGTCAGTTCATTCTCTATTCTCCTTGCGCTTTGCACCAAACTAAAGTCAATTACTCCAAACACCTTGTCACAGACTCCACCTGTTTGTTTTTCCTATTCAAAATTCCGCCAATTGATCTGGCAAAGTGCGATGCCACCTAAATAATTATCATGATGATCGCTGAATGGGTTGTCCAGTCACTCAACCCCACCATGCAATGGGGGTTCATATCTGCCATGAACTGCCTCACTCTCAATGATAAAGTCAACTCACTGTCCATTTTCACATATCCATTAAATGTGAACCCATCCGTTCGCTTTTCTGATGGTTTTTCAAGAGCGCTCCCCTATTGGAGCAGCCTCAGGGCGCCCCCCTCAATGCCCACAAGCTCGGCCCCCACACCTGGCTCATCCGCCATTGATCCCACCCACCTAAAGGCCCCAGAGTACCCAACCAAGGGGAACTCAGCCCTTTTGCTTATCTTGGGCCCATTTTCCCCTCTAACAGCACCCCTGTCCACGCGGTGGGTCTTGTGCCACCCCCTCTGGTGCCAGACCTACCTACCCATAACCAAAGGCCAGCAACCACACACCCTGGAGGATTTGTTGTCCTCCCCGCCTCTCCCACCCTTGGGGGTTGCCCCCGCAAGACTCACAGTTGCCCTTTTCAGCCATCTGGTTTGCCTTGGAGACCTTCAGTACATTTATAAACATTTACTTTCCTCACGTCCCTACTAGATCCCCCTTCTTCTAGTTGCATGGACCGCTATGCCCTTGGCATTCTGGGCTCTCCACTGGGTGCTCACACACCCTGACTGGGAGCCCAGTCTAATTCTTATAAGCCGTTTCCATGACATAATGAACTGACCATAACCTTGGCCTTCTCCGCCCTCCTCGCTGGCACTGACAAAGCATTGGCCTACGCCCTAACCTTAAACATACTCTCTCTCTGCGACCTGGCCTTCTCCTGCTGGTCGGCAGCCTCATTCATCTGAGCATGCTGCCAGTTTGTGTTGACCTGGTCCCCGCCCCGCAGACCCCTGTCGTCAAGTGTCGCCCCATCAGTCAACATGATAGGGTTGGGAGTCCCCCTATCCCTTCTGATGAGGTGGTCAACCGAGTCCTGGGTGTCCTGGCGGAACTTCAGGTGCACTTCACCACCAATGGGGGAAAACTCCCCTTCCTTCTGATGCCCAGCAGAGTGTAGCTCTCCTTGATGCCCTAGATGGGGACGCCCACCGCTGGGTCAGGGGAGTGCTCCGCTCTGCTGCTAAGTCTGGGAACCCCACCCCCTACTGGCGCTGGTTACTTTGGTGGTCCAGGCCCCTGAGTCTAGACTGACGCGCCTCCTCCATCTCTTCACACTAGGGCAAACAGCCATGGACCTGCCCTCCCTGATTGAAGCCTTCACGGTCCTGGCCCCACGGTGCCCATCCCCCCCCCCTGAGATCGCCATCTCCGCCTTCCGAGCTGCCTTACCCCACTGTGTCCGCCCATGCATCTTGGGACTCCCTCCCCGGGTCCTTAAAAGTGCATTCTTGGCTCACACAATTGGGGCTAGGCCCTTCCATACACCCACGTGCGCTGTTGCAGCTCTTGAAGGGCCGCGTGCCACCCCCTCTCCCCCTGCCAGTGGTCGCGGCCAAGGGAAGCGCCCCCCAGGTCTCGCCACCCTCTGCGCCCCCTCTGTACCCACCTTGGGTACCCTCCCCTTAGAAGAGCCCCTGCCTACTGCACCCTCTGCTTTCACCCTGGATCAGGAAAGTGGGTCCTTGATCCCCCAGAGCTCAGAGCCTGCCCACCCTGGCGCCACCACCCCCCAATTAACCTGGAGGCCCCCCTCAAAGAGAGTGGAGCAGGCATACGCATCAACCCTCGCTGCCCCATTTGGGACAAGGAGGAATCAGAAACCCCTCCCCAGTTCCAGACCAGCCCGGCGCTCTTAGTTAATCTCTTCTAATGATGGGTCATTCTCCCTCCTTGGCTGCTCTCTCTCTTGCCCACCCCAATAAAGAAGATCAAGCCTACTTCTTGTTCCCTATCTCCTTCCCCTCAGAGTCAGGTGAATTTACCATGCAAGCCCTCCTCGACACTGGATCGGCAGGCAACTTAATTGACCTCAGTGTGGCGCAAACATCGGACCTGGCAATGGAAGAAGCCTCTTCAGTCCTGGGTGCTTTATCAGAGCCCATGAAGTCTTACCTCGTCCAACGCCCATTGCACTTCTCTGTCCACGACTTTAGGTTCTGTGACTACTTCTCAGCCATACAGGACTTGTTCTACCCCGTGATCTTGGGGGTGAGCTGGTGGCGGTGACAGCAGGTCTGCATCAATCTTACCAATAACTCCTTTTTGTTCTTGAACCTCAAGTTGAGTGGATAGTTTCCCTTGTTTAAAAACCCTCCCCCTTGACACATCCCTTGGCTCTATTTATCCCCCGGACCCCGCTCCATTGACCTCCCTTTGGACTTCCCACCATTTCTAACCCCCTATAAGTCCATCTTTGATATGTCGCTGTCTTCCAAGCTCCCCTACACTCCGAATATGACCTAACGTTTCAGCTGATGGTTGACCTAGTCAAGATCAACTGCCCCCTCTACCCCTACACAGAGGAAGAGGACAAGGCCTTGGGGACTTGTCTAGACGAGATGCTAGAGAAGGTTTGGCTTATCAATAAATCTTCACCAGTCGCCTCCCCCATAGTTTTCGTTCAGAAAGCAGATGGCACCCTGCGCTCTTGCATCAACTATGGCCACTCAATAACATCACCATCCCTGACCCCTACCCGTTGCCCTTAGAGCAGACCATTGCCCAAGCCATCGCCAAATCCCAGGTCTTCTCAAAACTGGACCTGGTGAACGCCTTTAATCAGGTGAGGGTGGTGAGAAGACAAGAGTATCTCACAGCTATCCACACCCGCCAGGGTCTTTTCAATTCAGAGTGATGCCCTTCGGACTGAAGAACGCTCCAGCCACCTTCCAACGCCTCATCAATGATGTGCTTGGGGACTTGCGCTTCTCATGCGCTGTAGCCCTCATTGATGATATTCTGATCCACTCCCCTACCCCAGAGCAACATGCCAAGGATCTTGAAGCAGTGGTGGAAGCCCTCCACAAAGCAGGGCTCTTCATGAAACCCTCAAAGTGCGAATTTTTCTGGGATGAAGTGACCTTCTTAGGTAACCTCATCCTGAAGGACGGATATGCTGTTCCACCCTCTAAGCTTGAGTCAATCCAGTCTTGGCCTACCCCTACTACACAGAAACAACTCCGAAGTTTCCTCAGCACCATTACCTTCTTAAAAAGTTCTCCCCAGCCCTTGCCCAACTGAAGGCACCCCTTCACCCCCTCACTGGGAAAAACGCCCCCTTTAAGTGGTCCCCGGAATGCCAGCAGGCCTTTGAGTCTATCAAGGAGGTTTTCCTCACTGCCCCAGTCCTGCGGCATGCTGACACCTCCCACCCCTTCATTGTAGTCTGTGATGCCTCGTCGGTGGCAGTGGGCGCTGTGCTGCTACAGGAGCATGAGGGGGTCAAGCACCCAGTGGCCTACCACTCCCACAAATTCACTTCCACAGAACAAGCATGGCCAATATATGACAAGGAGCTACTGGCATTGGCGTGGTCATTCACCCACTGGCGATACCTCCTGCAAGGCGCTCAGCATGAGATCACCGTTCAGACTGACCATAAGGCATTACTATACTACTGCAAACCCCAGAGGTTGGGGCATCGCCAAACTCGCACATACCAGGACCTCTGTGGGTTTCATTTTAAATATAAATTTTTAAAAGGCCCCCTGAATTTGTTGCTGGACATGCTCAGCCAAAACCATCGCTATCACCCAATGGTGAAAGAGGATCTGCTAGAGCTTACTACTGTAGTGCCCTCCTCTCAAATCCTCTCCTTGGCTCCTCCGATGGTAGCCTTTGCTGACCTTGCCCCAACGCCCCACTCCTCCCCCGCATCCTCGCTGCCCAGACCTGTTGCCCTGAAGGGTTAGAGCTTTACACTGACCTAGAGCCCTTGAGACAGAAGAGAGCCCCATACACCCTGCGGGAGGGAACCATCTGGTTCCATGATCAGGTTTGGGTCCCCTCATCTCTACGCAACTGTGTTATCAAAGAACACCATGTCCCCCAGACTGTTGGGCACCCCCGACATCAAGAAGTGCGCTGATCTCATAAAGAGAACTCACAACTAGCCAGGGTCCTCAAAGGATATCCCCACCTGGATCTCCTGCTTTGTCACCTGTGCCAGAGCAAAATCGGACTGATCTGGAAAAAAGGGCTGCTACACCCCCTGCAGCAGGCAGAAGGCCGTGGACCTCAGCCTCAGTAGATTTCATCATGGAGTCCCCCTCTAATGGCTCAGATGCTATCATGGTAGTCATTGATCGTTTTACCAAATTTGCCCTCTTCATCCCCTGCCTCTCCTCTATTGCTGCAGTGGAGACCGCAAATTTATTTGTCAACCATGTCTTTGTCAAGTTTGGTCTCCCCAAAGAGATAGTAAGAGACAGGGGACCCCAGTTCACCGCCCAGTTCTGGGAAGAGTTGCGGACCCTCCTCAGCATCAAGCCATGCAGATCTACTGCCTACCACCCCTAGTCCTATGGGCAGACTGAGCAGGTGAACCAGGTACTGGAGCAGTACCTGCGCTGTTATGCGACGGCCTCACAGGACACTTGGGCCAAGGACCTACCCCTTGCACAGTTTGCATATAACAATTCACTCCACTCCTCGACCAACCTCTTTCCCTTTGAGACCAACCTGGGTTACAACCCCTCCTTCCAAGTTGGCCCGCAGCTCTCCTCAACAGTCCCTGCAGCTGAAGACCGTGTGTGTGCACTCCGCGAGACAAACAACCTGGTTTGTGAACATTTGACAAAGTCCATCAAGGAATACAAGAAGTTTGCCAACTGGAAGCGCCTACCCAGACATGAGATTTAAGTCGGCTCCCTTGTAATGCTGGACAACTGCAATCTTCCCTTAAAAGCCCACACCCAGAAACTCACAGCCAAATGCTCTGGCCCCTTCGAGGTGGAGAAGGACTTAGGCAATGGAATCTCTTTCTGCTAAGCATCACTTTTCGAAAATCAATTCAGCCTGAAATTTAGCTCCACTAAAGAGATTTACGAAAACTATTAGCAAATATGGCGGGAAACCCCGCAAAAGAACCCGCAGGCTATGCCAAACGAGCCAGCACCACCCCAAACGAAGCAACCCTCGGTTACCCACCTCAGGGTCAACCAGAATCACCCGCTCTCAAGCAGCAGCCATGAAAGCAGGCACCACCCCCAACCTGGAGCTACTCCAACTAGCGCCAGTTCACCTGATCGCACTTCTGCAACCTGCACGCCTAACAGCTCTGTGTGTGCTGCCTCCCACCAACCCGCTGGGCCCCCTCCAACCAAGGAGGCCATCACCCACGCTGTTTTAATGGCGTCTGCTCAGTTGAATGCAACTCAGCCCATCCAGACATTCACCTCCCCCATTGTGTCAGCTAATTCAGCCCCATCTATTATTGCTGATGCCGTGTTTCTGGCTCCCTCCATGAGGGGCGATACCCAGCTACCTGGCCCCCAAATCCTCAGATGTAAGGTTGGATTAGCCGCACATTCTGGTTCACTAAGCACCAAATTGGGACAATCTACTCTTCCCAATGAGGATTCAAATGGTTCGGATTTTGGAACTTCACACCAGTTCCAATCTCACCCGTCCCATTTAAACCCCGTAATTGGCACTTCTCAAGTCGGCACTTTATCGCAATATGCTGAAAACGACCAATTCACTAATCAGCCAATGAGTTTTGCCCACGAAATCACAGCAAACACTCGGGCTGAATTTACCCAAATAGATTGGGATGGTGATGAAACATCTCCCCTCCTCCCAATTGGCTGGAGTTAATTCCAATCTGGATGGGACTCCCCAATTTAGCGAGGCCCAACAATCACCTGGCCCCCAAACCCTCGGATGTAAGGTTGGATTAGCCGCACATTCTGGTTCACTAAGCACCAAATTGGGACAATCTACTCTTCCCAATGGGGATTTAAATGGTTCAGATTTTGGAACTTCACACCAGTTCCAATCTCACCCGTCCCATTTAAACCCCATAATCGGCACTTCTCAAGTCGGCACTTTATCTCAATATGCTGAAAACGACCAATTCACCAATCAGCCAGTGAGTTTTGCCCACGAAATCACAGCAAATACTCGGGCTGAATTTACCCAAATAGATTGGGATGGTGATGAAACATCTCCCTCCTCCCAACTGGCTGGAGTTAATTCCAATCTGGATGGGCCTCCCAATTTAGCGAGGCCCAACAAACCGCCCCTCAATTTAATATGATGCCAGCAACTGCTGTAACATTCCAGAAACAAGGGAACTCCGCAAACTTGTCCAAACCACCAGCTCACACTCAACCTGCAATTGCAGCCCAAAGCAAACACAAACGCACCAAAGGAGCCACTGGGGCGTGGCAAAAACCTCTGGCACCAACGCTACCCAAAGCAGATCCCCGTGAAGTGGCGTTTATTGCTGATGTTAAGAAGAAATGGGCCGAAACTAGAGCGCAAAAGCTCTACCTCGCTCAACCCTCTCCCACGCAATTCGCCTTTATTATGGGCATAACCCTGTTGAATTCTATACAGAGGATTACTTCTCATACTTTGCAGCGATTGCGGAGACATTCCCTATTAACACCACCATCCATGAATCAGTGGAGGGCCACTACATCGATGTGGGATTCACTGAAGCTGCCCTTGCTGACCATGCTGCCACCCTCCAGGTCATTATTCCACGCGGATCTCTTCGCATCTCCCGCACACGCTCTCACCTGGAGAAAATTTCATGGGTTACTTTTTCCAACCTACCAACGACTGTTGATCCTGAGTCTCTTAAACTGGCACTCCATCGTGGTTTAATGGAGTTTGGGTCTGTTCTTTCAGTGGACTTTAGCGTCCCCTCTTACTATGCTCCCACTCAAAGAGCTCGCACTGCTAGGGCGTCATTCATCCCCTCCCCCACTGTATCCCGTAACATTGAGGTTATTCCTCGTGTGGCGGTAGTTGGGGCATGCCCTGAGATCTTTTTTGTCGACCCTGATCAGGCGCGCCCCCGGTGTTCATGGTGTAACGCCCTTGGACACTTGTATAGTGGCTGCACAGCTCGAAAACAAGCCCTCTTAGCCACCACCCAGGGGCCTAAACCAGGCCAAAAACGATCCCACATGGCTGCAGCAGCAATTCCACAACCCACACAATGGGTTCCTGTTCAAGACCTGTCCCCTGAGGCCTTACGCCTAGCAGTTGAAACAGCTAACCCCACTATTGGTGTGGGATACCTTCGCGCTCATGCCCCCCTTCCAATGGGCACCCCCTCCAATCTCCCAGAGTCAACTCCCTCTCTCACCAAGCGCAAGGCATCTCCCACAGGGTGCCCCTCGTCAGCCACCCCCACTCAGGGCTCCGCGGCACCCCCACCAACCCCCACCAGCGATTTATCGCATCAGCCCTCAGCTCCCAATGGAGCTATGCCCACCAGCATGGACTGGCAACTCGCGGCCTGCAGTAGAAGTGCCACCTCAAAGAGTCCTCACCCCAACCCCACAGTCCATTTCGCGCGGAGCACCCTCAGGTCCTTCCCCTGCAACGGAGCGGGGCAGCATCCTAGGCTGGCTTACTGGGTCCTCCGCCCCCCCACCCTCTCCTTCCCCTCAGAACCCTCGACGCTCCTCACGGATTGCAGCTAATAGTCAAGCTAAAGGACTCAAAACTAGCCGCCTCACAGCAGCAGGTTTAAGCGCTGGCAACCCCCAGGACATGGAGGGGAACAGCTATGAGTCCCCATGGCAGCACCCTGGCCCTGCAATCCATCAACGCAAATGGGTTGCGGGACTTTAAGCGGAGAGCCCGCCTCCTCCGAAACTTCAGGTCAGCACAAATTGACATCGCTGCTGTCCAGGAGCCCCATATCCTCCCCCACGAACAATCTGCATGGAATGAACAGTTTGGAGGCAACTCCTTCTGGACAAACCATGCCGCCCTTATTGTTTTGAATCCCCGGGTTAAAACCCATTCTTTTTCACAATATCTAGGTGGCCGCCTCATACTGGCCAAACTCACCACTCCTGACTTCTCCTTCTTCGCTGCAAGCATCTACCTGCCTAATGCAGGTCAGGAGCAAAATCGGCTCTTGGAAGAGCTCCTCCAACTCAATCTCCCACGGAATACAGTTCTCTTAGGAGATTTCAACACAACCATAAGTCGCGTCCGTGACTCTTACCCCCTGCAGCAAAGGAACGCCCTGGATCAAGTCGCCTCCAGGATTTTCTTCGCCTGAGTGGCTTTATAGATGCGCTTCCACCCTCCGCGTCTGGCCTAGGTTGCATGACTAGGATCCAGTATGATGGAGGAGCTTTCCAGTCAGCGTCACGCATAGATATGGCACTGATTGGCCCCCTGCTAATTGGCCGCGTCTCCTCTCCCATCTCTCGTGACAACCATCTGAGTGATCACAGGTCACTCACCGTTGTCCTCACCACCACACTTAGACCGTCGCGTAGGTTCTGGCCTAGGGTTGCCCCAGCTCTTCTCAACAACCCCTTCACTAAGGAGAAGCTGTCTATGACCATCCGAGAGACTCTCACCTCCCCCCACCCCACCTGCTTGACCACAAGGCTAGATGGGCGGTGACCAAGGAGGGCATCACCCGCGTTGCTTACAACTGTGCCAAAGCCCAGATGACTGCAGCTCGCGCCAGAGTCAAAAGGGCGGAAGCCAGAATCAGACATCTAGAGCGAAACTGCCAGCCTTCGCCCTCTCCCAGATGGTTGGAAGACTGGGAAGCGGCGCAGGAAGCACTCCGCTTGGAGCTCACACTGCAGGAAGAACGGGCAGCAAACTTTACAACATCTCGTTACTATGCTCAATGGGAACGCCCCACCCGCTTCTTCTTTCAGAAACAGAAAGCCCGGTCAACAGCGCAGGATATTACTGCACTGAAAATTGGCACTACAACCACTTCAGATAAGGAGGAAATCACGCAGGAACTACACCGCTTCTACTCCAGCCTCTTCCATGCCACCCAGGTGGACCCATCGGACATCCAAGACTTCCTGTGGCGGGCTCCAGAGCCGCCCATTGACCCACGGGCTGATGAGGCTCTACTGGCGCCTATTTCCATCCAGGAGGTGATGGAAACCCTTCTGAAATCCCCACGGCTTAAAGCCCCAGGCCCAGATGGAATACCCTTTGAGGTGTACCTTCTGGAACCTGCAGTGATAGCCAGAACCCTCCGCGACCTCTTCGCTGCACTCTTGGTGAATGGCGAGGTCCTCCCCGACTCAGAGGCTCAATCACGACCCTCATTCACAAGAAGTCAGACCGTGAGAACCTGGCGAACTGGCGCCCCATAGCGTTGATCAACACAGACCACAAGCTCTTCACGAAGCTTCTGGCCAACCGCATCACCAAATGGGTGTCACCTCGCCTCTCCCCATCCCAGTACGGTTTTATTCCGGGGAGGTCGTTATGGGACAACTATAATGACCTTCACGTGACTTTGACTGCTAACTCTCGTAAGGTGAATGGCTTTGTGGCTCTTCTGGATATGGAGAAAGCATATGATCGGGTAGCCTGGAAGTATATTGATGCTTCCCTGGCCCGCTTCCATCTCCCACCCGCAGCTAGGCGCTGGATATCATCGCTCTATGACCAGCTCCACACCAGAGTTCTGGCGCCAATGGGTTTTACAGTGGCAGTACCAGTTGGACAAGGTCTCCGGCAAGGGGACCCCCTGAGCCCTATCCTTTTTAACATCACCCTTGACCCCCTCTTGGCCTCCTTACAGGACAAGCTAACAGGGATTCTGGTCCCAGGTAAAGCCCCCACACGCACCATGGCATTTGCAGATGACACTGCCATTGCATTTGGCTGCCCTGGGGATGTTGCCCTCGCTGCTGTGACCATTGAGAGGTACACCAAGGCGTCCAACGCCATGGTCAACACCTCCAAGACAACAGTTGTACAGGTCGGCTCCCCCACCTTCCCCCCACCATTTGGTATTGAACCTGAGCGCGGTACCTTCCGTCACCTGGGCGTTCTCACCAACCAACAAGGAGTTGCGCTAAAAGACAATGAGGACTTGCTCCTTGCAGCAGTTAACTCCAGGATTGCCAGCTGGAACCGGCGGCACATCACCCCCAGGGTCGAGCTCTGATGGCCAATGTGTTCCTCCTCTCCAAAGTCTGGTTCCTAGCGCACGTCTGCCCATTCACAGATGCCTTTTATACGCGGCTCAATGTACTCCTCCGCTGTTGGATCTGGGGCTCAAACCATCCACCAATAGCCCTCTCAACCATTGCCCGACCCTGCAATGAAGGGGGCCTAGGGCTTCTGGACACGCGATCCCACGCCACCACAATCTTCCTGAAGTTCCTATGGCCGATTGTCTGCTGGGACGCGACCCCCATGCCCCAATGGGCGCCCGCCCTCCGCCAGTCAGTGTCAGCAGCTCTGGGTCTTCCTAGAGCATCTCTGACCTCATTAGGGGAGTGGCTCACAAACCACCCAGGCCATCGCCTAAAACCATCCTCATCCCCCTACTGGAACCAGGCTCTCCTTGCCCTGAAACGAGTAGGCGCGCGGATCCACCATGCCTTCCCATACAGAAGGGAAGGCCCTGGCCTCAGCCCACGTCGCCATGCAATTGTGCACAATGGACAAGTTGTCACAACTCGCCTCAACCCCCAAGATCGTCCTCCCATCCGCCCAAGACTCCTTGAGCTCCTCCCTCCCTCCGTGAGATTTGACCTTAAGGAATTGTGGAAGGACGTCTATCACCCCATCCTGTCAGCAAAGGTGTCCAACACCTTATGGAGAGTGCTCCACTGTTCATACAGGACAGGGGACCGGACTGGCCCTACCTTCCAGCACCGAAGCTGCCCCCGCTGTGTGGAGCCTATTGACTCCCACCTCCATCGTTTTTTCACCTGTCCAGGTGTCGCCGCATTTTGGCCAAAGGCCCGCGCGCTCCTCCATGCTCAGCCCTGGTCTGGACACCCTGTGCAAGACCTCATGTTTGAGCAGACATTGCCTGGTTGCCACCGACCCCTCCGTGTCCTCGCCTATGCCACAGCCATCTGGACCATCCATAACTCCTTCCTTCGTGCTGCCTTTGACCAGCAGGTGTGGACCCTTCCACACATGATCACCCACTTTCAGGTACACTTTGAGATGGCCCTGAAGGTCTGCACTATGTCGCCAACCCTCCCCCGCTCAGTTGTCACTGCAGCACGGCTCTGGCGCGCAAACCCCCCTCCCTTTCTCGATGCCTCCTCCCTCCCCTTCCCTCGCCTCAGGCTCTTAGGAGCCCAGGCGTAATTCAATAAACATCGATGAATCCCCCCCTTGGGTTGGGACCATCTAGTACTAAAAAAAAGGACTTAGGCAATGGAGTCTATCATTTGAAGCTTCCCGCTCACTGGAAGCAGCATAACGTCTTCCACACCTCCCTCCTGACCCCCTTCAAAGGGGAAAGGCCAACATCACCAGAGCCGATGCTCATTGGGGAATCATAGGAAGCGGAGGTGGAGGCTATCCTGGCTTCCCGGATGTCCCTCAGTTCCAATTAATACCTGGTTGCCTGGAAAGGCTACCCCTCATATGAGAACAGCTGGGTGAGTGCACATGACTGCGCAAACTGCAAGGACCTGATAGTAGAATTCCACAACTCCCACCTGGCAGCCCCCATCCACCTCAGAAGATTGCAGCCATCCTGGCCATAAAGCTCCCAGAGAGGCACAAGAACTATGCCCTGGTCCATGCCCCAGATGGGGGCCTCCTCCCTGTCAAAAAAGGAAAGGGTAGTGTAAGTCTTGGGGACCAGCCCCTACAACTGGATAGGGAGCAGCATCCCTTTCAGACCAAAAGGGGGCCAAAGGCCCAAGTGGACCCCCTGTCACAGTTGAGCGACCTGGCGCACATGGTTGATGAGCGCTGGGTAACTGCCCTTCCACTTAGAGATACCCAGATCTATCCCCTCCCCCTCCTCAACCCTGATAACGTTAATAGAGGGGACCTGCCAGGAGATCATGCAGGCCAGGGGCCTTGGGCGGGCCCCTGGGACCCCCCACTTAACAGAGAAAATTTACCAAAATTTTGTAGAAACTCCAACGCAAGTATCAGAGCCCAGCCTGCAGATTCTGGGCTAACGGAGCCAGTCCAGACTGGTTGGGTCTGAGAATTAGATTGTAACTCAATTCGAGAGTTTTGAACCAGGCCACCAGTGACTTGGACCAGTTGCCTCCACCCCTTGGAATGGATCCGAGAAGCTTAGATTGCATAGACAACCAAATCAAGAGTTTGGACTGGGTTGCAGACAACTGAGCACCAAGGCCACAGCCCCCCTGGATGAATCTGGGAAATCCAAACTGCTTGAGCTGCCCAACTCGAATGGTCAAGGCCTGGATCGGGACCATCACCCTGGTCTGGCCCCAAAAATTTGGGAAAATCAGCAAAAGTTTTTTTGATTTTTGCCAAGATTTTGAAAACCATCCATCTACTACCCCACCTGCCAGCCAACCAAACCCCATCGCCAATCCCCAACCACCCAATACTTAAGGCAACTGCTCTATCAATGGGCAGTGGTCAGTTCATTCTCTATTCTCCTTGCACTTTGCACCAAAATAAAGTCGATTACTATGAACACCTTTTCATGGACTCCACCTGTTTGTTTTTCCCATTCAAAATTCCGCCAACTGATCCGGCAAAGTGCGCTGCCACCCAAATAATTATCATGATGATTACTGAATGGATTGTCCGGTCACTAAAACCCCACCACATGGTAGTGGATCATATCTGCGGTGAACTGCCTCGCCTTTAATGACAGAGTCAACTCTCCGTCCATTTTTGCATATCTATTAATTGTGAACCCATTGATTCGCTTCACTGACGGGCTTTCTGAGATCACTCCCCTATCGGAGCAGCCTCAGGGCGCCCCCCCCAATGCCCACGAGCTCAGCCCCCACACCTGGCTTGTCCACCGTTGATCCCACCCACCTAAGGGCTCCAGAGTACCCTGACCAAGGGAGCTCAGCCCTAATGCTCATCTTGGGCCCGTTTTCCCCTCTGACAGCACCCTGTTCGCGCGGTGGGTCTTGTGACACCCCTCTCTGGTGAACAGACCCACCTACCCATAACTGAAGGCCATCAACCGCGCACCCTGTAGGATTTGTCGTCCTCACCTCTCCTGCCCTTGGGGTTGCCACCGCAAGTCCCGCGGTTGCCCCATTGCAACCATCTGGTTTGCCTGGGGGGCCTTTGGTACATTTATGAACATTTATTTTCCTCAAGTCCCTATTAGATTCCCCTTCTTCTAGTCGCATGGACCGCTGTGCCCTTGGCATTCTGGGCTCTCCACTGGGTGCTCACACACCCTGACTGGGAGCCCAGTCTAATTCTTATTTGCCGTTTTCATGACATCTAGGGCCCTTCAGCTTTCTGGACTGGTACAACAACACTGATAAAGGTTGACGATTTTGCTTCATTTGGTTGCAGATCAAACAATCCTTAAAATACCACCCCACTTAAGCAGGTAAGCCCTTAAAATTTTAACTGTGGCGTATCAACTCCAAGGTCATCGTCTTCCCAGGATGACCAATGGTGATTCCATCATGATGGTCCCAGATGATTTCCAGACACAGTAGTCCAGCAGGTGCCCAAAGGCGCCCCTGAAACCACATTATCTCATCCTTTCATGATAACCCCTGGATAAGTCCTCTTGATTTAGAGCGCTCTTAGCGTGTACCATAATATATTAAGAAGATAGCGGCTGAGAAAGGACCATCTTTCTGAACATACCATATTTCTCCGCATTTTCCAGAGGTGCAAGCTCTGGACTGTTGGCTGGGGGAGATGGAAGTTGAGACATAATTTTATTTGGAGTAATCATCACCTGTGTGTTGTGGACCTCTACCTCCTTTGGATCAGGAGCTAAAGCAGGGTTGCGGCTTAAATCATCCGCAAAACCATTATCCTTGCCCTTGGTGAATTCGTAAGAAAAGGAAAATTGGGCTAGGGTCTCATGCCAACGGGTCTGCCGTGGGGTTAGGACATGAGGGGCGCGGTATTACAGCAAGGCACGGTGATCTGTACATACACAGAATGGTTGGGTAGAGCCATGCAAGTGGTGACGCCAATATGTCAGCACCTCCACCACTGCTAGTAACCCCTTGTTGTAAATGGCGTATTTCAACTCAGGCAGAGACATTTTCCTGGAATAAATCCCATCGGATGCTCTATCCCATCTTCGCCTACTTGTAACAAGGCAGCCGCTATGGCGAAGTTGGAGGCATCAGTAAACACAATGAACTCTTTGGAAGAGTCGACATGGTGAAGGATTGACGTGGACAACAGGGTGCACTTCACAGCTTGGAAAGCATCCTCCAAAACGAAGGACCACTGAAGCACTTTTGCACCACTAGCCCTATACAAGGGCGCTACCACCTCAGAAAGGTTTGGCGTGAACTTTTTGAGGAACGTACACGTCCTCTAAATCTCCTCAATTCTTTACTGAAGTAGGGGTAGGCCACTCACGAATCGCCCTCTCCTTATCTGGAGTTATCATGTGTCCTTGGTCAAACATGGCTTTCCCAGAAAAGTGGCCTGGGACTTGATAAATATATACTTGCTTATCTTCACCGTAAGGCAGGCTGCCTTTAACCGCTCTACCACTTGCTGAAGGTGTACTGCATGGGACTCCTGATCATGGGAGAACACCAGAATGTCGTCCATGTAGGCAACCTCGCATACCCCTAACAAGTCCCCCAACGCTGCATCAATGCGGCGTTGAAAGAAAGCAGGGGCATTTTTAAGCCCAAAGGGCATGACCTGAAACTGGAAGTCCCTTTTCTGGTACAGAATGCGGTTAACACATTTGTCCCTTTTTAATCTGGATTTGATTGAACGCATTGAGGAAATCCAGCTTGGAGAAGACCTTCGCCTTTTCCACATAGCGCGCAATCTGTGAATCCAAAGGGATTGAATGGAGGTCTGGTACAGTAACGTTATTGAGGTTCCCATAGTCCACACATGTGCGCAGAGTACCATCAGATTTCTCAACAAAGAGAATTGGAGAGCATACAGGGGAGGTACGCTGTAATATCGCACCTTTGGCTAGCTGTTCTCACCCACACATCCAACGCTTCTTCCCCCCAGACAGTCAGTGGGTAAATGGGAGAAGATATACGCATCAGATCCACAATGAGCTTGATTTCTTAATCACACTCAGAGTGCTCAGGGAGTGCGTTAGTGGATGCTGCATCAAAAGAGGATTCCAAACACTCCAAGCAAGAAGTATAGGAAATTCCACTGAGTGCTTCAGCAAAGGGACAAGGCTATAAGGGTGAAGGTGGGGCCAGTGTGGCAATTTTCCCTTGGCGTTAGCCTCAGACAAAGGAAGAACTAATGTGCGACCATTCTTTAATGTAAGGGATAGGGTATTCTCTTTCAAGTATGTTTTAACGTCAAACTTCTGCCATCACTCCACTCCCAAAATGATAGGGAACAAGAGGTTTTTGATAGCCTGGAAATGATTGAACAAGTGGTACTTGTCAACCTGATAGTCCACTGTCCCCCTAATATTCAGAGCGGGAATACCTTGGGACGCCCCTCCTTAACCAAACCACCTGGAAAGTAACTCAGCTCCAGGTATTCGACTAGGCATTGGTCCATAAAGTTATTAGAGGCACCGGTATCCACCAGTACAGTGGTGCTGAATTTCCCTTAAGGGGATGAAAGGGTAGCAGACAGTAGAAAAAACCCCGAATGGTCTTTATTAATAGCAGACAACGCCAGAACATCACCAACAAACTCATCCTTTGGCATTAGCACATCAACAAGGTGTGTTTTGGAATCGTAGAAGGGGGAGGGATAGTTAGCCACTTTTACTACTGAGGCCACATACCCCACCATGCCTTATGCAGGTGCATATACTTTATCATACTTAAAACGAAATCTTTAGTTCACAGCCTGAGTGCCATAGATCATGGTAGGTGTCAAACGAGGGTTCTCAGGGGTTATTTGATATACTGAAACAGGGTTCTCATCCAGACCATAAGATCTAATAAAAGGCTCAGAGGTTTGGAGAAAGTTTTCGTCATAAAACGCGTTTTTAGACGAAAATGACCATATTACCCCAACAGCAAGGAAGGCCCGACGTTATCCAAGGCCAAGACCCCCCAGGCCCATCTGAGCTGATTCCGCCAGCATTGTCTGAACGCACTGTCGAAGGAAAACTTGTTTCTTTTATTTGTGATTTGACAAATTTCCGGAAAGTTGGGGAATCACAACTTTTGGACCTCAAAGCATCTGTATCCACCAGGTATGAGCATGAAGGGTGGATAATTTCCAGTTTAGACAACTATAATAATGCCGAGTTGCTCCGACCTTCAGAAAAAAAGGAAACAGTGGTGCAGCTAATGACAGCTGAAGCTCACAGCTGGCGCCCACTGTTTCCACTTCAAAAAAGTTCCGCATGGAAAAAGTTTGTGCACATAGATTTAAGAGGTTGGTCAACTAATGTAAGGAGAGTGTCTAAAACTCTCCTGTTCTCAGCGTGGTAGTACTTTGTGCACTGGCCCAAAGCCAGGGAACTAGCCATTAGAATAAAAGTCATTACAGCCCAGAAGAGAGTACTGGAGCAATATTAACTTAAGAAAAACGAGCAATTATCAAGGTAAAAACCCAACCCAAAATGACGCGGTGAACTAAGGGAGAAATGGGAAACGCCACAGGGCGGAAGTAACCTTGGCGAACCAACGGTGCACTAGGTGATAGCTTAATCATATATAAAATGTTGTGGTTACAGTAGCGCAACCTCCTCAAAGGGGTCTGCACACAGGATTGTTCAGAATAGCATTTTAATAAAAACGGTAAAAACGATGATTTTTTTGGGAAGTTGACCAACAAGGAGAGTTGGTCATGGGAAACAAAATTAAACTACGCTGGGGAAATACAGGGTTTTCTGAAGTGGGGCAAGCACAGACCCACCAATAGGCATATACTACCATCTAGATTTGTAGAATAAACCAAAACCGACTTCACTCATTTAATCAATTGAAGTTGGATTTGACTCAAACATCTGATTTCGTAAATAGAACGGGTTCTGAAACCCTGTTACTTGACTAAATGAACCAAACCATCTGCATTTATTATGTAAACTGTTCATTTTAATGCCTGGGCTGATGTAAGGGGCTGGGCGTTTGGCACCTCACCTAGTACCAACCTAGGCATATTTAGCTTGTACGCAGCGTTGTTTTAGTGTGTGCCTGAGGTCAGGGATGGCCTGAAGCTTCACCTTCTAGGCCTCCTGGCGCCCAGCCTTATCCTTGGGGTTGGTCCCCTCTATGATGTTATCTACCCATGACAGCTGGCCAATTTGTGCTTTCAACCAAACCCATGCTAGTCTTGGAATAAAACCAACTCTCCATCCTTGAACTGATCCATCCTGCTACACCATTCCCAATCAGCGGCTTAATTCCTCATCTTTTTTGCCAGACTGAAGAAATTCCTTCAGCTTGCAACTTGATTACTATGTCAGCTAAATTTGTCAAGTAACATTGGGGATTCATTCTTCCGGTATCTTCAACACAGGCATAGAGAATTGTCAGAAGAGCAAGTTTTCATCCATATAGATTTTGAAAAAGACTCTTCCCCGTGGTGTAATGATAGCTAATGTTGTATGCAAAAACAGCGGTGGAAAGGAAGGAACTCCAATTGGAAGGTTGATCTATTACCAATTTGCAGAGTATGTTCACCAAAGTCCCATTAACTCGCTCAACCATTCCATTAGACTTGGAGTGATATAGGGTCGTCAGAATCCCACAGATGCCCATCAATTGTTCAACTTTGGAATAATGTGCAAGGTGAAGTTGGTTCCGTTATTGGTAAGAATGAACTAAGGGCAGCCATATCACTGGATAAAACATTCTATTATGAACTTGGCCACTGTGACCGCCCCCAAATCCTGTATTACTGTAAAAGTTTACTTAATGGTTGATTATTAAGCACCTCAGTAAACTTATTACTGCACAGGTTTGATCTCTTGTGCACTTCATCTACGTTGTATAGTATATTATAATATCAGTTGATAACAGTATGACAACTATTATTTGTAGTTGAGTGTGAATTCTTATATCTCAGCCCAATGCTCGGCCAGTTTCCCAATTTAATAACTTGGGATGTCATGATCTAGGGATTCATTCCCTCATTCTGTTCAACATGATCTTCTCTGAGATTCCCTGGGGACAGTCTCTTAAGTCCAACACACTTGTCAGCAATACACAATTGTTTCTCCTTCTATTGATCCCCGCTTTGATCTTTACTCTTTTCTTTAATAGTCTCCCATCTATTTAACTGAGGCTAGCTGACCAGGGGACAGGCATTACCGAAAGAAAGAAACAAAAAAAAAAAAAATGACATGAAACCTGAACAGGGTCAACTCCGTCAAAGAAAGTTTTTCCACCTTTGGATAGTGACTCAAATTTTTCTGGTTACATTTTGGGTAAGGTTTTCGTGTTATTAGACCTACTTTCCGCCAATAGCTTCCTTTGGCTGGCACCCCAATTGATGTGCAAAAGGCAGGAGTCAAACCTGCAACCTTCAGGTTGGTAGCCATATGCCCTTACTGAATCACCTTTCACCCACTGAGTCTCCCATTTATTGCACACAGCAATAATATTCTTGAGAAGAATAGAACAATTGAAAGCTGATGAAAGTTTACTACTTAAACTATATATCTCAGATGAAAACTATAAAACTATATAACTCTGTTCTAAACTCTGGATTCTTTTTATTAAAGTAAATTCTAGGAAATTTATAGTGGGGATTCGGTTGTATAACCCTCAGTTGACATCTCTTTGATGAAACGGCAGTCACTGCCATTGAATCACCCATCCTCATCTCAGCAGCGATGGTCATCCCCATCATGGCTAGGATTTCATCATTGGACATCCTCAAGACCTAAATGGAAAGAGTCAGAAAATGTGTCCCTAACTTTTTCCTCTCGATCCAAGTGAACCAACCATATTTGGCTTACAACCTGCTTAGGTAATGGGATTTATTACCCATTAAGGCAGGTCTCGCACCAACGGTCAATTTTCTAGTTGCAGGTGGCATCACTATCCTTGCCTCACAACTTACTACTCATCCCAATCAGTTGGTGATGAAACCCAACTAATCCCAATCAGTACACCTGATAGTTAATCACTATCTAATACCCTATTTCGTCAGCAACTCTGCCCAATAAGATCTTAAGTATTTGTCTGGATTGATCCCTGACAAATATAACCAGGCGAATAATCCAAAATCCCCTTAACATATTTACTCTGATTTTTGATCCAACTGATTTCCAATGCACCTCACCTTAGGGAATTATCTCCTACATTTTCTGAAAATCTAGCAGGCTGAGAATATGGGAAAAAAATTCCAACACATCCCCCTCTTGCCTAGATTTCCAGTGAGAAAAGTACTGGGGTAGGAGAACATCGCTTTGGACACTTGTTTGAATACTTTATTTACTCAAGTGGAGTATGATTGGCAATACTCAATGCTGCTTGGGATGACCTTTGGCATGCGGCTCTCTTCCTCTTCCTCCTCACTACCACCTACTCAGAGCGCTGTCCCCACAATCTACTGTCATTCTGATCTGATCAATTTACTCATGACGATATTAGTCTCAGGATCCAGTTTTCCCCCTGTCAGGGCATATGACCCACTGTCATATTCAGTAATCTTGGTCTGGAGTCCTCAATTTCCTAATTTCTTCCTCGTCCTAGACAGGAGACTCTTGCCATCAATATTTGTTTTGCAGCCCGATTAAGAATACTTTTTTATGTTCGCCCTTGTTATTTTTCTCTCATAACCTCTTGGCTCAAATTATTCCTTATTCTTTTCTTGAAGAGCTTCCCATTGTTTTTTGAGATTAATTTCACCAAAATTGGAGCCTAATAGATTGTAGAATGCAAAATGTCGACTTCCATATAAGTCCAACATACTCCTCTCATCCAGCTCATATGTCAAATTCTGAGTCGCGTTACCAGCAGCTAAATAGTTTGTCTGATCAAGATCTTCAGTTTCCAGCAGATGAGTTAGGATGTGCGACAGAACCTCTTCTATGGTCCTTCCAAGACTCATACACCTAGTCTGGCGCCAGCAGGCTAGTTCTTCCATTGAATTACTGGAAATGGTAACCAATTCCTCCAAAACCAGGCTTGCGATCATTTTGAACAGCTCTTTGCTGATTCTTCCTCTGTCATCGATTCCAGAGTTAGATTTTGAGACTCTCCTGGATTTTTCTCCTTTTAGATGCATCAACCATCATTGTGGATGCTCCGGAGATTATACCTTTCAAACTTGATTACTCATTTCTTGCCAGGTCAGACCTGCTTCCTGAGTTCCTCTTCTAACTCAGACAATACTACAAACCTGCTTTCTTGGCTACTGAGCTCACCATTGGTAAAATTATTCATTTCAAGCTCCCCTATGCTAAATTATGGGCCCAAGTCACTGAGGCTTTTTCCCTGGTGCTGAATTCCTCCATTTTTGAGATCATCCTAGATCAGGATATTGCCGCTTATGCTCTTTGCTTTGCTGGCCAAGTTCTTCGAAGTTGGTCCATGAAACTTCCAGCCTCTCCCAGGTTTCACCATTCCTTCAGCTTCAGCTTCTGAGAAGCCCGCAGTCATCGCTTGCAGGATGCCATTTTCTCCCTGAATAACCTTTTCATCTCTGGTGCTTCACATCAGTATCTTCCACTGATAGCTTTAGTAGTTGGAATGATTTGGCAACCCCCATCAAGAATCCCTTGTTCGCTGCTGGCCCATATGTCCAGTGTTCTTGACAAAGCCTGTCATCAGGCGCTCAAGACTAATCTTCCAGCTCCAGTACCATATTGGGATTAATCAGGGTTATTCGCCGGCTGCCTCTTTTTATACTGTTGCTTTCCTCCCCACTCTAGGGTTTTGCGATTAGCTTCTTCTGACATTTCAATTTCCCTTCCCATAGTCACTTTCTCGTAGGGATCTGCATCCACTCAAAGAACTTGGTTTCATGTAGGTCTAGCCCTCGCTAGCATCCAATCTCACATAAATTTCAATGGTATATTTATTCCTACTGTGATCCATCCTCCCTCCCCCAAGAGGCAACATAGACAGAATCATCCCCATATTGTTGATAATTAATGAAAATAAAAGTTATAAAATATCAGTTGTTTATATGGTTTATAATCTTTTTTCCAATATCTTTTATCATTCTTTTATTTTTTTATTCTTTTATTTTCCATGGGACTTGACCTTGTTTTGTTTCAGCGGTCCATCTTTCGTTATTTTTCCCCCAAACTGGGTCATGGGTACTTAAATCTACCAGTTTTCTATGGTTCAAAGGTCCTTTTTCGGACTTAACCATCTAGATTGGTTCAGAGGTCCTTTTTTGGACTTGACCTAATCATCAGGACATGACCAACTTAAGGGTTCATCAGTCCTTTGGGAACTCTTTTGTTTTTTTATCAATCCATTGCTTCAAATACTTACCATGGACTCAATTTACAACTCTTCCATTTAAAAATTCGTGATGGAGTAGGCGTCAGTTGCCATCTTGGCGATAATCTCAAACGGACCTGTCCACAATGCATCCAGTTTGTTTCTTCTTCCAAAACCATGCGTATCACAATATGCCACTCTTTCGCCTATTAAATATTATGCCAAGGCCAGTCAGTTCTTATCATCTGTCAATTTGCTCTTATCCTTTTCTTCAATGTAATATTGAATGCTTGCAATTGCATCTCAATTAGGATATTTGTCAATCAGTGCATGTACTGTTTGGTACTCATCCCCAATGTTGGTTCCACCACTGAGTATAAAATTGGTGGCAACGTGGCCTTCCTCCCATATAACAACTCAAATGACATTTTTTCCCAATGCTGTATGATGACTAATATTGTAGGAAAATGTCACTGAACTCAGGTACATTCCCCACGTGGAAGTTCTTCCCGTGACCAGCTTCCTCAGCGTTGTGGCCAGCGTTCAATTCACTCTTTCTTCCAGTCCGTTAATCTCCAGCTGGTAGGGTACTGACATGACTCCTCTGATCCCCATTATCTCATTAAATTGCAGGATCACATGAGACGTGAAGTTTGTCACATTATTACTAAGAAGGACCTGCAGGCATCCATGTCAATATACTACTTGATTCAGGATGAACCTCGTGGTGCTGGTAGCATCTACTTTCATCAGGGCCTTCATCTCAACCCCTCTTGTCAGATGATCGATAGCAACTGTAATGTACTTGACTCCCCCTGTGCTCATCATCAGCGGTCCCATCGCATCAATGGACACCATATGCCAGGCAAATCCAGGGCGGATCATTTGGTATCCAATTGTATTCTTATGTGGTTTGTGCAGCTGGAACTCCATGAAACAAGCTAGATAGTCCTCAACACTGTAGTTGATGGGCTCCAAGTAGTAGTACTGGCGATTATGATCAGTTGTTTTTTCTCAGGCCTCCATGCTAACAACCTTATGAGCTTCTTGAACAATAGCTGCTCTTTCTAATGGGTTTTTGAATAATAACCGCTTCCTGGAAGTTATCTTAAACACTTGTCCATCCATAGTCTCAGTGCTTTCATCGCTTTCCTAAGTGCACCTTGGATTTCTTGGGGCTTGTTCCCAATTTCACCATTGACCAATCTCTGGAATAGCTCCTCCTCATGTGGGTATACCATCTGGACCTTTGGTAACCACAATAAGCCATCCACATTCTGGTGAGAAGTCCCCACTCAGTGGACAATCTCATAACTGTAAGCCTGTAGCTTAAGCTTCCATCAGACCAGTCATCCTTCTGGTTCTCTTCAATTATGGAGCCAATGCAACAAAGAGTGGCTCGTCACCATTATAAAGTGCATTCCATGGATATACACCCAAAACTGCTTACAGTTATAAATGATTGCAAGGCATTCATGCTTAGTTATGGTGGATTTCCTCTCAGCGCTGAGAGTGTCTGGCTCAAATATGCCACTTGATGTTCATCCCCAAGTTCATCTACTTGACTTGGTACAGTGCTGATCATTATCAATGAAGCATCAGTTTGTATAAAAAACTATCAATTAAAATTTAAAATTTCAGAATCAGAGAATCTATTAATACTGACATAGCTCATCAAAAGGTTTCTGGGCTTCTTTAGATTTATTGCGGGGAAGGCCGACCATGGGACAGACACTTCCAAATATGACTCAGACGAGACAAAACTTAGTACCAGGGGAGGCACCCCAGAGAAGCGATGCTATCTCTTGTTGCCAGCGGGAACGCCACTTATGGGGAGGGGGAGGGAACGGGTAAAGGGGTCGTAGCCACTATTGAGCACGTGTGGAGGAAGGGGTCTTATTTGATAAACCAGACTGGGAACCAGGAGGAGACCAGCTGTCGGCGACGCGGTGGGAGATATCCAAACATCCACGCTTGAAAGTGGTCCACCAAATGAGACCGGAATCTGTGGAAAGCTTCAGGGAGGGTGGGGATGGAGCCAGCGATGGCATCCAAGACAATCGTGTGGATAGTCCACATGGCGATTGCAACCACCAGAGCACGGAGATAGGGTGGGAGGGGGAGGCCATTGATAAGCAAACATATCTCTTGACAGAATGAAGGGATGCGTTTGATCTTGGCCTAGCAGACGTTGGACTTCTCGCCATATCATTTTAGAGGTGGGGCACTTCTCCAGGCGGTGGAACAACGTTCCATTCTGGCCACACACGACATAAGATGAGTGTAAAGCGTTAGAGCGCTCAGCTGTACGATACACCCGCCTCAGGCAGCGCCACACATGGGAGCGGACTTGAGGCTGCAACAGAGGATGGTGTGCGTATTTCCAGTTAGTCTTTTGGGTCTCAGTGGAATAAGGGATGTCCATCATGTCCAGGTAGTCCACCCTGGATAGGACTTGGGGTCGAGTGGGGATCACGCCATCATGGATGGGTAGCCCCTGTACCTCTTGTGTGAACTGAGGAGAGGGGCGGCCTCTTTGGGTTGTATGTCCACTAATACGAATTCTCCACTCTGCGCTTCGCATGGAGAGTAGGATTCGTTTGTAGTGGGTTTTTGTCCCGTGAGGACCTGTGGCTGATGTGTGTGATGCAAGGTATTTCATCAGGGAGTGGGGGTTTGATGGGTTGTTGAGGCCCAAGGCTCGGGAGAAGTTGGAGCGGGCTGCGCGGGACCAGTGTTGGGATGGGAGTGTAGGAGCAGTGACGGCCGCAATCCAGGTGCCTAGGATCTTGGCGGCATGGGCTTTGAAGTCAAGTAGGCCCATGCCACCATGATGATGAGGGCCAAACATGACCTCTAGCCGTACTAATGGAGGGCGGCCTGACCAAAGCCAACCTTGTAGCAAAGCATACAGGGATTTGAAGAAGCGTGGGGAGAAGGGGATGGCGTGGGCTCCAAACCAGACTTTGGATAGGAGCATAGAGTTGGCAAGAACAACCCTGCCAGTGAGGGTAGTAGGGTGGGCTCTGAGAGAGGCGATTCGCTTCGTCACGTTGTCCAGTATATGGCCCTCCATTACTGCTGACGCGTATCCTCCTGCCTCCAACCATACGCCCAGATGGCGTACCGGTCCTATGGTAGGTCGCGGCACAAAGGGGAGCACCAGTGGAGCGGTGTGTTTTGAGTTAGTAAGGCGTGGACTTGGGCGAGCAGCTGGGCTGGGTTAGGAACTACTTGCTGGGGCCCAGCAGTTCTGAAACTGACCAAGGAGGATGATTTCTGTTTTGGAGGCGTTCAGTGCCGCGTTGCTTACCCGGGAATATTCCTGGATGAGGGCTTCAAGCGCGCGTGCATCTTTATTATTAGACACCCCCACCACGCAATCATCTGCAAATGCCATCATCTTGACTGGGGTTTAGCCTGGCACATGGACCCCAGTGAGGTGGGCATTCACATTTCGCAGTAGTGGGTCAAGACTAAAGTTGTATAAGAGTGGGCTGAGGGGATCCCCTTGTCGCAGGCCCCTTTGAGGGTGGACTACTTCCATTAGGAAGCCTGGGCCACGCACTGCCATTATTGCAGATTCCGTGAGCAGCATCACCCAGTTAATGAAGCGTGGGGGTGGGCGGAATTGATGGAGGCAGGCCCTAAGTTATTCCCAGTTTACTCTATCATAGGCCTTTTGTTGGTCCAAGAATACAACTGCCCCAGAGCCTGTGAACTGACATGCATTAGCCACAGAGTGCAAGTTATCCCAAATCGACCTTCTGGGGATGAAACTGAATTGTTCTGGGGAGATGGTGGCAGATGCTACAGTCCCTAAACGGTTAGCCATGATTTTGGTTAAAATTTTGGTGTCTGTGTTTGTTAGAGAAATGGGGCGCCAGTTGGTTAAGTCAAGACTATTCCTTTCTTAAAGAGTGTGACAGTAAAGGCCTCATGTCCTCCTGGTAGGAGGCGCGTTTCCAACAGGCTTTGGTTGAGTGAGGCTAGCAGCAATGGGGATATATATTTAAATATTTTTTGTAGAACTCATATGGAATGCCATCTGGGCCTGGGAATTTTCAGTTTGGCGCACCACAAATGGCTGTCCATAATTTGTTCGGAGTATTTAAATTCATTATTACCAGGTATCAGAAAATGGTGTGGATATGAGCTTGGTCGAGAAATTCCACCTTTCGGCCAGCTGAATTGGTTCAACTTTGTATAACTTGGAGTAATATCTTTGCATTTTGATTGCCACTTCAGCTGGTGTGTCCGTAATAGAATTATCCGATCTTTGCACCTGTGTGCAGGCCACGCTCTGGCATGGTGCGAAAAATTTTTAAAGAAGTATGCAGTGCACTTGTCGCTTTTAGTGATGCATGTGGCCCTGTATTGGACACAAACCCGATGTTCGTGTTGCCTTTCAAGTGCGTTGAGGTGGGCGGCTGCCTCCACCCACTTCCAGCCCCAAGCAGGGCTATATCCTGTAGCTGGAATGTTGGACTCCAAGTGGGCCAATTCTGCCAGCATGCGTGATATAACTGCTGATGTGGCTCGTGAGCGTCTGGAGGAGAGATGGCGATAGTGGCGGATGGTGTCTTCTTTGAAAGTTGCCCATGTGGAAATGGGGTCCACACAAAATGGTGCAACAAACAATTTCCCAAGGTTGCCTCTTCCACCCATGTGGAAAATCCTGGTGATGCAAGCTTGGGGGGCGGATTTTGCACCAATGTGGGGCCTTTGCAACTGTGACGGGTAAGTGGTATGTTATTGAGACCATTCAGTGGTTGGAGAATTCCATTTTTGTTGTTTTGAAGTGGGAGATGTGGGGTTGGAATTTCGCCAGCATTAAAATAAGGTCGATGTGGGTCATGAACCTTAGTTGGCCATTGTGGATGTGGGGACGCATCATGTTTTCGAGCAGTGGCATGTCGTGGCAGCGCATCCATTAACCCAAGGGTGGCTTTTAGAACGCGTAGTTCTATGTGACCCTGTGGGGCGTGGGGTGAGGGCAGCCACCGGTCCGTTGATGAGGTTAGCCAACAGTTCATGTCGCCAACTAGGAAAGAATCGGGGGTAGCGGGAGGGATTTGACTGATGAGAAAAATTCCCAACGCTTGTGTGCACCGTTTGGGGCGTAAATGTTGACGATTGTGTGCGCAACGTTGGCCCATGAGAAGGTGACAACGAGCACTCAGCCATTTAGGAATGTTTCTGAGGATGTGAATTTGAAAAATTGTTTTTCCAAATTAGCACCCCATAGTGCTTTGACCAAAAGGAAAGGGATGGTAGGAGCATTGTTTTCCAAGCTTCCTCAGAACCTCGTGTACAGTGGGACTCCTGGATGGCCAGGATATCCACGGGTAAATTGTTTTGTAAAAAACTCAGTTTCCTATCCCAGGATGGGGAGGCCTTGAGTTTGGCGATATTCAGCGTCCCTAGAGTGAAGGTTTCCCCCATCACACCTTAGGTGTGAGGGGTGGGCCCCTGGGCCCACCAGCCTCTTCCAGATCCCCACGGGCTTTCACAGCAGCGTGGGTATTAGCAGCAATGCTATCGGGGTTTTTGTTAATTTTTGTGGAAAGAGTCGCGTTGGCTTTGGCCTTTGCTTTTTGTTTTCCTGACGTCGGACAAATTTTTTGCGGTGCTGATAAGTTCAGTGCACTGTCAATTGGGGCAAAAAATTTTTGGTTGGGATAGGTCCCAAGTCAGTTTTGACTGGAGCTTGGGTGCAGCGATTGGGTGAGATTGAATCTCCCATCAGATCCTCGGATTGAGTGGCCCACTCAGCATGGGCCTCCCAATCTGATTGGGTGATAAATTCCCAAGTTGCTTCCGCCGCGAAGGTCTCCATGTCCTCCTGGCGTTGTGAGTGTGGGATGGTGGTGGTGGCCTTGACCGCTTCCTTGGCTGCGGCCCTACGGGCCTGCTTGGCCTTCTTCCACTCCTGCGGTGAGATGGGCTTTACCAATAGGTAGCAGCATTGTGCTCCCCATGGGAAAGCCTCCTTGGTGCTTGCAGTTGGTTCATAGTGCGCCTCTCCGCTGGCCATGGCCACCGAGGGGTGTTCTTGGAATGTGACGCCCTCCTTGATGGGGCATGCGTGCGCCTTATGGCTGAACGCGTCACGTGGGTGCAAATGGGGGGCGCGCTGTCCATGGTTACCCGGAATGGGTGGGTGTTATGCCTTGTGATGTCAATAAAGGTGGAGTGTGGGATCTGGGTTAGGTCCTTCGCAATCTCCTCAGTTGGGGTCAGAACTGCGATGGCTTTGCCAGTGCACAGGTGTGGCATCAGCATGAAACATTGCATTTCAAAAAGATTGTATTTCGCCATATATGGCGAGACCATCTTTCAGGTGTTGCTCCAAAATGTCACGTTTTACCGTAGTAGGCAAAAAGTCAAACGTGAGGAAAACTTGGTTTGATTTTGTCCATCTGGTGCACTTAGTTTTGACAACCCATTGCCCTTTGGGGAGGTCAACTACTATGCACACCGCTGCAGCCTCATCTGCTGCTATTTTGCTTTTGAAACCTAGGTCCAGCCAACTGGGCGACATGGAGTGAGGTGCAACGTACACCATGGTCAGGAAAATTTTGTGTACATCTTCACAAAATTTTTCCCATAGGCCGTTTTTGGATGTCCAGATACACAGGACTCCGAATTTCACCGACAAAAGTGGCTGGGAATGTGGCGTGTTGATGTACTGGTTGCATCGTGCTTGCCACGCGAGTATCTCTGGGGAAATTGTGACCACCGGTTTTTTTAGATTTTTTTCTATTCTGCCAGATTCTCCAGGGCGTTTTCGAATGTTAGAGGCCGTGGGCCTTCCGCCTGCTCCTCTTGCCTTGCTTGCCCAACTGCTCCCAGACATGGACGCAGACTAATCCCCTCTATGAGATTATTAAACTAAATTTAGTCTTAAATTGAATAGGTTGCAAAAGTGTTTGCAACGAGAAAGAAAAGTTGGTTTCTGGGCTTCTTCATTCCATACAAATCCTATTTTGGATCCTTCAACAGATGGAATAAAAGTACTCTCTTTCTGCTTGGCATAACTTTCTGAGCCAAATTACACGAATTTATAAATAAAATTGAATTTGCCTATAGTAGTTTCACTCCGATGTCCTCAGATTCTCTACCAGCTTCTCCAGCATGGGGCAGCGGCGAACTCCCCCCCCACCATTTTCCGTCTGGCAGGAAAACGCGCTAGGACTGGTTCACCCAGTCATTCCAAATCTATGGGCTGATTCGTTCCACCCAAGGACCTGGACGCCCACATTTCTCATACCCAAGCAGTACCACAATGCCCCCTAGTGCTCCCAGAGCAACATGCGCTACAGCCTAAGGGTCAAATATGGGAAACTATTCCCATACCATGACCAAGCCATTATCAAAATGGCACAGGCGGTGATGATACCCACCAGATTTATCAATTTCTGCCCCTACAAGGGGTATTTCAACCTTGGCTTCGCCTGCAAAGCCAACGCTGCCACTGCAGCAACTGTGCCCCTGGTATTCCAGGGCACCCCTCTCCCCACAACTCGGACTCAGCTCCCAGTGGACACCACTTTGGTGGTCCAGTTTGCTGGCCTTCCCACCCACCTCCCCCTGAAGTGCTCCACCAGGAGCTGATGGACAGTTTGGCAGCCTATGGCTCTAACCCCATCTTACAATTTGTGGTCCCAAATGGGGCCACACGACTTGCTGGGCCTTGGGCATATGCCATAATAAGCCCTGAATTTAGTAAAATTGCGGGGGCAATTCCGCCATGCACCATTATTCCCTCAGCGCCTGACCATCCATTTTGGGCCTGCGTCAAGGGCGGGTGGATGATCTGTCCATCACGTTTCAAGTTATACCACTCAAAACTCAAGTGCCCCTACTCAACCACTTCAGATGGATTGGATGACTCATCTCCTGACCTCCAATCCGCTGCCCACCCTGTACAATTTCTGGTATGGGGCACAATCCTACCTCCTCCACCCCCAAAGCCTGTTGCTGCAGTTACACCTGCAGCCACCAATCAGCCTCCTCCTCACTCCAATGCCATAAATAATTCCTCCAATCAAGCATTGGATTGAATCCCAGTTTGATCCCATGCTTCCACAAATGAATTGAACAAACCTCAACCATATGCTGATTCCCCAATCCAATCCAACCAAAACCCATGGGAATTATTAAATGAAATTGACAAATCAGATAACGTCGTTGATGAACCGTCACTGCAAGTCTACAGGTTCTGTAATGCAGAATGGGATGCAAAATTCCCACCTCTGAAATATGCCCCATGACCTAACGCCAAACCATTCTACAGTGACCACCAGCTTGCAGTAGAAGCAGCTACCACACCAGATTGCCATCCACTCCGCAAAGCTGCTATCAAATCTGTGGCTGCGCTTGCAGGAGGAATTCCACCTCCCATTATCCCCAAGGATCTTACTACAAAAAGTAAGTTCAACATATAAACTTTACACAAAAACGTCACTGAAGCCATCCAGAACGTGGTAACAGTAGCACATAACCTGAAAGAAAAAATAACCTGAACCAACATTGCCACATTTGTTAAAATCCCAGACGCCCGCCTCAAAGCTGAAGACGCTTTTGCCAATTACATCGTTGTCATTATGATGGTTGGCAACTATTCAGAAGTTCCAGTCATCAAGAATATCGAACCCCATACCGCCAATGCCCCCACACCCTTACTGTCTGCCTTAACACGCACCCTACTCTGGGATGAGATGGATGCGGCCAAAGATGAGCCCCCAATCCCCCTCCCCGTCCACCATGGAGGTTTAGCAGTATCCGCTGCCCACCTGGTTGGGTATTTTGATAGGTATGATTCCCTCTATCTGTCCATTGTGGGCGTTTTGTTTGAATCGTTTTTATTATGATATTTAATTTTTAATTTGGTAATGTCCATCCACTGGTCAGCTTACCTCGTTTAAATAAACATATGGAATAAGGGCTTGACTATTCGGGTGAAGTCCCAAATAAATCTTCTGTAGTATCCAACCATCCCAAGGAACACTTGGTTGTCTCAGGCACTCTTTGTCACAGCCATACGTTCTACAGCTTCTATCTTCTGGGCTTGTGGCTGCAATCCACTAGAGTTGATCACGAGTCCCAGATATTACAACTCTTTTTTGAAGAAGTGAATTTCCTTGGCTTAATCTTCATGTTAGCTTTAGATAATCGCTTTAATACTTTTACCAAGTGGTGTAGGTGATCAGTAAACGTCCTACTGAACACATTGATATCGTCCAGTATACCAGGATGCACATCAACTTCAAGTCGCTTAGTATAGCAACCATGGCCCTCTGGAACGTTGCAGGCGCATTACATAGACTATGGGGCATCCTTGTCAGCTGGTATAGCCCCTGTGCAGTAATAATCACGCATTTTTATTGGTCTTCTTTTAGCAAGTCACTTTGCCAATATCCTGAGATCAGATCCATCACAGAGAAATACTTCGCTTCTCCTAATCAGTATAGTGCATCGTCAATTCTTTGTAGGAGATATGAATCATTCTTTTTTTAATCTTATTAAGCTTTCAGTAGTCAATCATCACCCGGTTGGAGACATCCTTTTTCTTCATTATTAGTATTGGACTTGCCCAGGGACTTAATGATGGAACTAGAAGCCCATGCTTCACTAGTTTGCTAATTTCATTTTCCACTACCACTTCAGCTGCTTTTGATCATTAAATCAGTCTCATCCTGATTGGCAAATTTTCCCTGGTGTTGACCTTATGGATCACATCTCTTGCGCATCCCAAATCATGGTCATCCTGAGCAAATACTTCCCAATACTTTTCAAATAATTCAAGAACATCCTCTTGCTGGCCTTCTGACAGGACAGTAAGATGCTCTTGATCAACCAATAGGTTGATACTCTCCATTACTCCAGCTGGTAATCCCATCTCATCAAGTTTCCCAAATCGTTTAGTTTCCTCTGTTTGGCCATTGGGATTTCTCGTCGCTTCCTAGGTCTAAAACTCCTAGACCATAAAAATTGATTTTTAATATTTTATGTATTTTATGTATTTTTTGCAATGGGATTTGCAACCTACAAAAAAGGTTCAGAGGTCCTTCTTTTCCCCTTCATCCAAACTGGCTTATAGGTATACTCTGACTTACCAGTTATCATGGTTCAAAATCTTATCTTTTTAAGATTTAACCATCTATTTGGTTCAGTGGTCCTCTTTTAGGACTTGACCAAAATCTCAGGACATAACCATTTAATGGTTCAGAGGTCCTCTGGGAACATTGCAACTATTTTCTCTTAGGCTCAATAATTCCAATTAGTATTGACCTTCACTATTCTACCAGCAGCACTGTTTCTTCACATATGGGCTATACTTGCTAACTTTTGGCAATACTCTTGAATAATAGGCCTTTTATACTGACTGTTTATTCGTCCAACAGGTCCTAAAACTCATCTCATACTATGGCAACTGATGCTTTGATCCTCATATCTCATTAACCAACAGTTCCATCCAATTGTTCAAATCGTTTTTCTCCTGAAAACGATCTTTGACCTTTGTGGCCATCCTTAATTACACAGGTCGTTCTGGCCTTGTTAGATTCATTCAATTTCTCCTATATTGATGAACTCGTCTCCAGTAACTTCTAATCATTAATTTAGTGTTATTGAGTCAAACGATTTTCTCCACTACCTTTGATCAAAAGTTTCCTGTTTTTGTCTTCATATCTTCATTGGTATGGGAATCCAATTCTCCAGATTGATTGCTTCCTATTTCATCCAATGCCTCATCTAAACACTCACTCCTCAGGACTATTTAAAGCGTACCCAATTTCAACCTGAGTTGATCCTGCTATTCCTTGGGACTATTTCCAGCAGACCCAATTTCAACCTGAGTTGGCCCTGCTGATACTCTTCATCTCAAGTAGATGTCCAATGGAACAGGTTTCCTTGCAGCACTAGATAGTTCCATATCTAGGCTTCAAGTCCTTTTACATGATAATGAGTAATTTAAATTTTCTTCACTTGGAGCTCCAATTCTGATCTGGGTAAATGCCAATGAATGTGATCCACTTCACGTTCTATCTTCATTAATGTTAGAACCCTAGTAACTCATTTCCTAATTTTTTAACATTATTGATCCCTTCCTCCATCTTGGTGACTTAATCTTCCAAGGCTGCAAATTCCCAATGATCTGCTAAGTTTAGGGCATTCTAATTCACAATGAATAACATGGTCCTCAGTTTGCATAACTAATCTTTGTATGACATTATTATAAATTCTTCAACTCAACTACACCCCTGTTATGAGCATAAACTTGTGAAAATTTACTTAAGAGTTGGTTATTGGCAAGCAACCCCAATAAACTTATTACTGCACAGGTTTGGTTTCTTGTGCACTTTGTCCACATTGTATAGTATATTATATTATTGGTTGATAATAGTATGACGACTATTATCCGTAGTTGAGTGTAAATTTTTTTATTCCAGCTCAACACTTGGTCAGTATTCTTAATTAAAATACTTGAGGTTTCATGATCCAGGGATTCGTTCCCTCATTCTGTCCAACCCAATCTTTGCTGAGATTCCCTGGTGACAGTCTCTTAAATCAACACACAGTCAGCAACAATCCCTGATTGTTTCACCTTCTTCTCTAGATACCCGCTCAGATCCTTACTCTTTTCCCTAAGAGTCTCCCAATTATTGCACACAGCAATAATATTCTTGAGAAGAATAGAACAATTGAAAGCTGATGATAGTTTACTACTTAAACTATATACCAGATGAAAACTATAAAGCTATATAACTCTGTTCTAAACTCTGGGTTCTTTTTATTACAGTGAATTCTAGGGAATTTATAGTGGGGATTCGGTTGTCTAACCCTCAGTTGACATCTCTTTGATGAAACGGCAGTCACTGCCATTGAATCACCCATCCTCATCTCAGCAGCGATGGTCATCCCCATCATGGCTAGGATTTCATCATTGGACATCCTCAAGACCTAAATGGAAAGAGTCAGAAAATGTGTCCCTAACTTTTTCCTCTCGATCCAAGTGAACCAACCATATTTGGCTAGCAACCTGCTTAATTAATGGGACTTATTAGCCATTAAGGCAGGTCACGTACCAACGGTCAATTTTCTAGTTGCAGGCGTCATCACTCTCCTTGCCTTGCAACTTACTACTCATTCCCTATCATTCAGTGATGAAACCCAACTGATCCCAATCAGTACACCCGTTATTTATCACTATCAGATGCCCCTATTTCGTCAGCAACTACGCCCAATGAGATCTTAAATATTTTTCTGGATCGATTTCTGATGGATATGACCAGGCGAATATCCCAAAATCCCCTTAACATAATTACTCTGAAATTTGGGCCAACTGATTTCCAATTCACCTCGCCTTAGGGAATTATCCCCTAGCGATTCCTGGTAATCTAGCAGGCTGGGAATATGGGCAAAACTCCCAACAATTTACCATTTTTAAACCACCTGGTCAAGTGGTCGATTGCCACCATAACATACTTGGACCAGTTAGCTCCCATTGCTAGGGCCAACAACATTAAGGGAAACTTTATGCTAAGAAAAATGGGGTTTCACTAACATGTATGAAGTTCTCTGGAAGAACGGCTTTTCCACTTGGCACTGGCGGCAGCAGGAAATTATTTCAAGCAAGTTGAAGTTCATGATTTCCCAATAATACTGAGAGTGTGACAATTCTATCATCTTGCATATGCCACCATGTCTGACCACAATATGTTCGCTCATGATAATACTAGGTCATGCCAAGGGTTGTGGGAAGTTCACCGTAGAGTCTCCAATCCATTTGTAAAATCCCGAATTCGCTGAAAAATATTAGCTTGCATCTCATTTAGCGCCTTTATCACTTGGGGTGGTTCATTGTCATCTTTTCTTCTGAGCATCTTATCATACATTGCATCGCTGAGATCCAACATAATGACAATGGTTGGCAATCTCTATAAGAAATTGCCGTTCTGATATTTTACTACATGTTGTTAAAGGATCTCAAAGTCATACGCCTGCAGTTTGAGGGCCTATTGGGCTAGGCGCCCTTCAGGCTCCTTGAGGTTCTTCAACCAGAATAACGAATCATGATCTGTCACAACTTTGAACTTCAACCCATGCAAATATACCCTAAATTTCTTATACCCATAGATTACCTCTAAGTACTCCCGCTCAGTAATGATATATTTATGCTCATGGCAATTCAGGCTTTGACTGCAGTATGCCAATGGGTGCTCCTCCCCCTCATCATCTTTTTGGGATAGGACCGCCCCCTACAGCAGAAAGGGACGCATCTGTCTGGACAATGAACTCTTTATTGAAGTTTGGATAGCATAGCACTGGCGCGCTGATCAGTGCTGTCCAAAGTGTGTCAAAGGAGCATTGAAGGCGTTCCGTCCTTTTAAACATGGCATACCCTTTTAACAACTCAAATAGTGGACCCTCAATACAGCTGAACTTAGGTATGAAGCAACAATAGTAACTGGCTACTCCCAAAAAAACCTGTATGTTGCACTTAATGTTTGGTGTAGCCATTTTTGGATGGCCTCCACCCTGGCCAGCTTCAGTTTCATCCCTTTAGAGTCCACCACAAACCCCAGGTATTCAAGCTGGTCTTTAAAGAAATTTCATTACAAGACTTAATCTGATGGTTGCCTCATCGAGCTGGTGGAATACCTCTTCTAGATAATCAAGGTGCTCAGAAAAGGTTTGGGAGAAAACATTGGTGTCATTGAGGTACATGAGGACGCACAACAGCTTCAAGTCACCAAGAATATTGTCCCTGGCCCGTTGGAATGTAGCCAGGGCATTACATAGCCCTTTAGGCACTAGAGTCAGTTGAAAAAGATCCTTGGTTGTGATTATGGCACATTTCTTCTATTCCGCAGTGGTCAACTCGATTTTTCAGTAACCTGATATCGAATCCATTGCTGAAAAGTAGCGAGCTTCTCTTGAACAATCCAACACATCGTTGATCTGAGGCAATGGTCATGAGTCTTTCTTTGTAATATTTTTGAGCTTCTGGTAGTCAACCACCACCTGGTTGGTACCATCCTTCTTTTTTACAATCAGAACGGGCAAAGCCCATGGACTCTTGGATGGTTTAAGCATCCATTTCTCCAACAACTTATAAATTTCCTTGGTAACAACTTCTTCAGTTGCCCTTGATTGGCGGATCATCCAAGACCTTATGAGGGGATAATCTCCTGTGTCCAGTCAATGGACCAATCCCCAAGTGCACCCTAAATCGTGGTCATTGATGGCAAAAATCTCCTTAAACTCTTGAAATAAAGCTATTGCTTGGTCTTTTTGTTCTTCTAATAACCCTACTAAATTCTCCCATTGTAACACTGTCATTACGCTGGTCTGCAGCTTAACGGTTAGACCAAAGTCATTCAGCGATCCAAACTCATGAACCCAAAGAACCTCCTCAACTGAGTTCAAGTGTAAATATGCCACAATTTGATGCCGGAGGATTTGCTTTGGTTAGGTTATGTAGATTTTCTAACATGACCTTGATATCCCCATGTCCTGGGAGTATAATGCCTGGATCCACATGAGGCTCAAGCCGCAATCGCTGATAAGGCTCAGTGATCTCCCCATAGAGCCCTTCTGGAACTTCCACCTCTACCTCAGTGTTTACTATTACTTGGTGTCCAGAGGGGATAGATATAGATCCAGCAGCTCTGAGTGGCAGCCCTTGATATTCATACTTTTCTGTGGAAGAGCCCATGTCTTTCTTTATAGTTGATTGTAGCACACCAGAATCACCCTGTCATTATGTGAAAGGTTGATATGTCCCATGTGCACCAGGTCCTTTGGCACTCCACTGGAGGTAAAGTAAATTGGGATCCGCTGTCACAGAATTTTGAAGGTCTCCGCCATCATATCAAAGACAGCTGCAAAATGTCTCATGAAAGAAGTTGTTAATTAACAAGTCAGAATTAATTTTTGGTAGAACTATTGCTGGGGCTACCACAATAATTGACCCAAAACTTAAAGTTAGCGCGCTGTATGCTTTCTCAGAGACCATGATTTTCTCTCCAGCAGTCCCATACACCATTCTATGTTCTACATCAGGTTTAGAATCAGCTTTAAAAAAAAATTTAGTGAAAACTATGTTGACTGGGGCGCCCATATCTATTATAGCGCGAACTCAAATTTTTGCTACAAAATGTCACAGTATGTACACTCAGAATAAGAAAAATATTGACTGTTTAATACATGTATATTTAAGGGATTTTCTCAAGGATCTTATAATCCCCTCGCTGACTTTGGGGTATTCTTTGACAATAGCGTCTACTGGAAGGTCGATGTTTACACCCTTCAGGGAAGGTGAATCTGCAGCTAAATCCAGCTTGACTGAGGAAGCTTGGTTGAACATTTGACAGGAGCACGGCTTCAGTTGCTCTTAAGATTCAAATCCGCTGAGGCCTTGGCTTGCACCCATGTTAGTATGTTCACTCCTCAAACTAATTTCTGTTATAACCCATTATTGCATTGAGGGACTTCCGCTGGATATACCACAATAGCTTCAGATGGTACGTTTGGGGCTGGTATAGCTGAGGTAGAGAGTCCTCTCTACTCCGCTCCATCTTTTCCCTTATAGTATTGATCCTGTTGCACATAGTGAACTTGAAGGTTAGGGCAACTCCGTTCAAGGTGACCAGGGCAACCGCATTTAAAACAAATAATCCCATAGGGACTGTGTCCTTGGTTCTCATAGGAGGGGGCAGGTCTATAGTTTGATTGCTGAAAATTGACGTAATCAGTGCCAGGTCAATAGGATGATTTCTGACGATTGGCGTAACTAGATCCAGGTTGGTAGTGAGGCTGCTGACAACATTTATAATCAGCGCTATGATGGAAGTCAAACTTTTGGGGGTAACTTGACTGAGAGCGAGGTGCATGATTATAATAAGGCTGAGGGTTACTAGGTGGAATCTGGGCAGGACGGAAGTATTCCCTTGAATGCAAAGGTTCAGCGATGGCGGAGGTGTGGTCCTTCTTTGCATTGTGTGGCGTGAAAATAGCAGATAGACAGTGCAGAAACTGAACAATTTTGAGCAGTGGTTCTTCATCATTAAAAATTGGGGTCATGACATTGTAAAGCTTGTGTTATGGCTTCACTGCGGAGGTCATTGCAATGCACACATCATATTTGGATAAAATCCCTGCCTCAATTAGCATATGGGCTTCCACCAAAAATGGTCAGCAAACTCAGTGATTGTCTCATTACATTGGAACCCAATAATCAAGAATTCAAACTTTTCTGTGACATCTTTGTGGTATTCCTAAACAGCTGCAGCACCATATCCTTCATTTCTTAGTATGTAACGGAACCTCTTGGAAGATAGCTGGTGACTTTATCGTCACTCCTAAATCCAAGGCGGATATCAATATTTTAGCTTTATGATTATCCAAGACGCCTTCTGCTACAAACTTAAAACGTTTAAAGAAAAGCCATTGATATTCCCATTGCGATTGAATGAAGGCAGCTTACTGATACAGACCTCCTCCTCCCGCTCATAAACACGACCTTTTTGGGATACTGAGGAATGGGTCAAGATCCATAAGCGGTCTCTCATGAGGAGCTGGTCCAGTGGAGGTTGGTTTGTCCTTTAATTCTGAGGTAGCTTGGGCCTCTTAAGTGGGTAGTACTGCCATCACTTGGGGAAATTGACTTTCTGAATCATAACCATATCTAGAGCTGCCCTCTTGGGTGTAGTAGCTCACAACAGTGTCATATTCTCCATAGTACAATTTTCCATAAGCAGCCCCTTGTTGATCATCCACTTCCCAATGAGACTGGGAGGTACCTTTCAATTTCCGCTCTGTACAATGCAGCCATTCCAGTAGTGTCATCCAAGTGAATAGCAAGTTGCTTGTTTTGTTGTCCAAGAATTAGCATTTGACTAAAAGTGATGCCAAGCTGGTTCATAACGTCATTCCGTTCCTGAAGGAGCTCATCCTGCTTTTTGAGCACCATGTCTAAAGCAAGTGTCGGATTTTGATATGACTTAGCGATAATCGTAAGACAGCAGGGCAGGATCTACCAAACATAGTATCAGTTGTGATTATTCGAGTGCCTCAAGATGAGGCAATATTGGGACATATTGGTTTTTATTGGATATAATGGGTTTTATTAGGTCGCCTCTATATAAGGTGATAAGGCAGTAAGGTAATATTAATCTTCAATGAATATAAAGTAAATCGCCTACAATTGGGGTGACAGAGTATTAGAGAATAACAAGCCAAATTTGAGGATAGCGGTACAGAATAGCCCAAGCCATGAGAAGCAGTATCGCCTAAAGCCACTGTATATAAGTGAGATGGGCGATTGAGAGAATTAGGTTGCTTTTAGAGGTAGAAGAGATGAGACAACGAAAAGAATCTGTATATATTAAAAATAAATAAATAATTGATTGGGGCAATTGCTCCTATTTTAAGTATATTTTTAAGTTGTCCAAAGGACTGACAATCGCCACACCATCCATCTGTTGCTCAGTGGGTTCAACCTGTGAAAATAACCCAACGGATTCTAATGATACCATCTGAAATTGAAACATTGGTGCTCACTACAGGGGGCCCATTTATCAACCACCTAACACTTTGGAACTCCAGTCGCCAGCCATGCCTTACAAGAGCTGTGTTGTTGGGAGTCTTCACAAAACACCGCACCAGCTGGATATGAGGAACTCAAAATTACTTTGGACGTGGTGCTCAAAAATCAAGATTAACTTCTTCAAAACAAGATGCTGTCATGCACCAACTTTATAGTACGTTTAGTCAAATGCAAATCCTGGGACTACAAAACAAAGAACTCACCAAACAATTGAATGATACCAATGTGCAGTTTCAGTGCACAGAATGAAGATTAACCAATACTTCTCAGTTTTCTCGCTGGGACAATGATGACTATCAAGAAGAGGCATTAAATGTGGAAGAATATGACACTGGTCGAAGATACTACACCCAAGATGGTAGTACCTGATATGCATTTTAGTCATAATGACACTTCCCTCAAGTAATAGTGGTACCACTCATGGCAGAAGGTCATGCTACCCCTAAAGCGGCGGATATCCCAACTTCCGCTAATCCAACTCCTCATTGATAATCCGCTTTTGGATCTCAGTCTGTTCCTCAGTATGGCCCAAAACCCCATGAATGGGATGAGGAAGTTAATATCAAAAAATTACCTCCATATGACTGTTAGGAGAGTGTCTATACCTCTCCAGTTCCCAGCGGGGAAGAGCTCGGTGCACAGGCCCAATGCCAAGGAACTAGCCATTTAAATTAAAATCATTTTTGCCAAGCAGAGGGTGCTGAATCAATAATAACTTAAGCAAATAAATGCTATTAATAACCAGCCAAAAACGTCATAGTGCACACTGAGAGAAGGGGTAAACAATCCAGGTTGGAGGAGACCTGGACGAACCAATGGTGCATGAGGTTATAATCATATTGTGTTTAACATGGTAATGTTGATGGAGCGCGAGACCTCCTCAAAAGGGTCTGCGCACATGAACGTTTTTATAATATAAAAATGGAAAAATGGGGAAATTTTATTTGGAAAGTCGACCAACAAGGATGTTAATCAGGGAAAACCTCTTTAAACTCAAAAGGGGGATAGGTTATGCCGCAGTGGGCCCAAGCACTGACCCACCGATAGGGCAACACTGCCATCCAAATTAGTTGAATAGGGAGAACTGACTTCACTTGAGTGATTAATTGAAGCTGGATTTGACCCAAGAGCGTTATTTTGTAAGTGGAACTGGTTTTGGAACCCCGTTCCTTGACAAACCAATTTAAACCATCCAAGTTTAATTGGTAGACTGTTCATTTTAATGCCTGGCCTGACGTCAGGGGCTTGGCACTTGGCACCCCACTAGTACCAACCTGGACATATTTTGCTCATACGCAGCGTTGGTCTAGGGTATGCTTCAGGTCTAGGAGGCCCTGTAATTTCACCTTCTGGGCCTCCTGGCGCCCAGCCTTTTCCTTGGGGTCAGTCCCTACTATGATGTCATGGGACCATGACATTACCCTCTCCTCCTGATGGGGCACAACCCCTCCAGGGGCTTGCGCAAGGGAAAAGTTCATGTGGGCAGGGGCCAACTTCATGGGTGCAACAGTTGGTTTGTGTTGAGATCCAGAAACCTGGGGGAAACTCTCGTGGAAGGCTTCAATCAGATCTTGGGCGTGCACACAAACGCGTGCTGGAACCCAACTGTTCTCTTCAGTGTCAAAGCCCTTCCAGGATACCAGGTACTCCAATCTTCTTTTAACGCGGCAGGAGGCAACTATCTCTTCCACCTCCCACTCTGGCGTCTGTCCACGAGATAGGCCTCAGGAGTCTTTGGTGGGGGGCCCTTAAACAATACAAGTTTGCTCTCATGAAACACTGAGAAGATCTGAAATCAAGGGGGAAGATCCAGCTGGTATGAGGCATGGCCCACCTTTCTAACAACATGGTATGGGCCAATCCTCTTAGGTCCTAGCTTCTTGCATGGTTGCTTGATAGGGATGTTTTGATCATCAATCATCACAAGATCTTCTTCCTTATATGCAGGACCCACTTGGTGCTTCCCATCAGCGTTCTCCTTATACACTCGCATTGCCACCTCCAAGCTTGTGGAAACCCCCTGGAGGACCTTCTTGATTGTATTGGCAAAGTCCACCACCGCTTCAACCTTAGACCCACAGCTGGGCTCCATGTTAAAGGCGAGGTTAAAACCATGGCTGGCGAAAAATGGGGATCATTCGATTGAAGAGTGCAGGGCATTGTTGTAGCTGAACTGGGCCATGGGAAGGTGAGAAACCCAATCTGAATGATCTGCAGCAGTGTAAAACCGCAGAAACTGTTCCAAGCACTGGTTCACTCGTTCAGTCTGCCCATCTGATTGGGGATGATTGGCAGTTGAACGGCAAGGGCGAATCTGAAGAGTCTTACACAACTCTTCCCAAAAACTGAGGTAAATTGGGGTCCCCGGTCACTAATAATTTCTTAAGGAATCCCATGGAGCGCAAACACATGGGTGACGAAAAGTCTAGCCATCTCCGCTGCGGTTATTGTGGTTCTGCAAGGAATTAAGTGGGCGAACTTCGTAAAATGGTCCATCACCACCATGATGAGATCATAACCATCAAAGGCAGGTATTCCTACAATGAAATCATCTGAGAGGGAAGTCCAGGGCCCATCAGCCTTTTGGACTGGTACCAACACCCTTATTAAGGTTGAAGATTGGGTTTCATCTGGTTGCATACCAGGCACTCCTTACAATACCGCCCACCTGAGCAGGCAAGCCCTTCCAATTTTAAGTGTGGCGTATCAACTCCAAGGTCTTCGTTTTCCCCGTATGACCAATGGTGATTCCATTATGATGGTCCCAGATGATTTCCAGGCGCAGTGGTCCAGCAGGTACCCAAAGGCGTCCCTGGAACCACACCATCTCATCCTTTACATGATAGCCCCTGGACAGATCCTCTTGATTTGAAGCTCTCTTTGCAAGTACCATGGTGTATTTTCCCGACAATGGCCAAAAGAGGACGACCTTTTGGAACATACCATATTCCTCCGCTTTATCCAGAGGTGCAAGCGCTGGCCCGTTAGCCAGGAGAGAGGAAGTAACGACAGAATTTTACTTGGAGGAATAATAACCTGTGTGTTGTGCACTTCTACCTCCTTGGGGTCAGGGGCTAAAGCAGGGTTGTGGCTCAAATCATCCATCAAACCATTATCCTTGCCCTTGGTGAACTCATACGTGAATGCAAATTTGGCAAGGGTCTCATACCAATGGGTCTTCCATGGGGTTAGGACACTAAGGGCGCGATAGTACAGCAAAGCATGGTGGTCTGTATGTATGAGGAATAATTGGGTAGAGTCATGAAAGTGGTGACGCCAATATGTCAGCGCCTCCACCACTGCTAGTAACTCCTTGTTGTAAAAGGCGTATTTCAACTCAGGCAAAGACATTTTCCTGGAAAAAATATCCCATCAGATGCTCTATCACATCTTCGCCTACTTGTAACAAGGCAGCCGCTATGGCGAAATTGGAGGCATCAGTATACACAATGAACGCCTTTAAAGAGTTAACATGGCGAAAAAAAGATGTGGACAACAGGGTGCACTTCACTGCTTGGAAAGCATCCTCCAAAATGAGGGGACCACTGAAGCACCTTGGCACCGCTAGCCTTGTATAAGGGAGCCACCACCTCAGACAGATTAGGAGTGAACTTCTAGAGGAACGTGTACATTCCAAAAAGCTCCTCAATTCCTTGAGCGAGGTTGGGGTAGGCCACTTACAAATCGCCTTCTACTTGTCTGGAGTTATCATGTGTCCCTGTTCAAACATGACGTCACCCTGAAACGTGAACTGGGATTTGAAGAACTAGCACTTTGAAACTTTTAATGTAAGGCTGGCTGCCTTTAACTGCTCCACCACTTGCCAAAGGTGGACTGCATGGGACTCCTAATCAGGGTAAAACACCAGGATATCATCCATGTAGGCAACCACGCATACCCCTAACAGGTCCCCCAACGCTGCATCAATGCGGCGTTGAAAGATAGTAGGGGCATTCTTAAGCCCAAAGGCATGACCTGAAACTGGAATATTCTTTTTCTGGTGTGGAAGGCGGCTAACCACTCCTGTCCCTTCTTTATCCAGATCTGATTAAATTCATTAAGGCAATCCAGCTTGGAGAAGACCTTCGCCTTTTCCACATAGCGCGCAATCTTTGAATCCAAAGGGATTGGATGGAGGTCTGGTACAGTAACGTTATTGAGGTTCCCATAGTCCACACATGTGCGCAGAGTACTGTCAGATTCTCAACAAAGAGAAAGGGGAGCACACAGTGGAGGTACGCTGAAAAATTGCACCTTAAGCCAACTGTTCCTTCACCCACACATTCAACGCCTCTTCCTCCCAGACATTCGATGGGAAAATGGGGGGAGAATATGAACCATATCCACCGTAAGCTTGAAGTCACAATCGAAATCAGAGTGCTCAGGGAGTTTATTGGTGGATGCTGCATCAAAAGAGGATTCCAAACCCTCCAAACAGGAAGGTAAGGAAAATCCCATGGAGGAGGGGGTCTTCAGCAAAGGAGCAAGATAAGGTGTGGGAATATTGGGCCAATGAGGTAATGGGCCCTGGGCGTTATCCTCTGACAAGGGATCAATCAACTGGTGACCATTTACTAAAGACAAGGATAGAGTGCTTTATTTTAAATTAGTCCAGACTTCAAACTTTCTCCACCACTCAACCCCCAAAATAATGGGGAACAAGAGGTTCCTGATAGCTTGAAAAATGGTCAGACAGAAGATAGGCGCCCACCTGGTAGTGCACCATCCCTATGACGTTCAGCGTAGGGATACCTTGAGAAGCCCAACCTCTAGCCATACCACCTGGTGAGTAACTCAGCTCAAGGTGGTCTGCAAGTTCTTGGTCAATAAAATTATTTGAGGCACCGGTATCCACTAAAATAGTTGTGTTGAACTTCCCAAGAGAGGATTTAAGGGTAGCAGTCAAGAGGAAGTATCCAGGGTGGGATATATTCAAAGCAGAAAATGCCCCCAGTTCAACTAAATTTTCTTCTGGCTTGAGCAAACCATAAGGGTAGGTTTGGGAATCAAAGAAAGGGGAGGGATAGCTGGCCACTCTTACTACTGAGGCCACATACCCCTCCATGCCTTCTGCAGGTGCATAAACGTTTTCATATTGTAAGCGCAGTTCTTTTTCAACTTCCTGAGTGCTGCGAATCATGGAAGAGGTCAAACGGGGATTTTCTGGCTTGATTCCATACAAAAAATGGGTTCCAGATCTGAACCATGAGAGGGCCAATATGGTTCAGAGGTACATCTCAGGCTTTCAAAATAAAACGCGTTTCTAGACACAAACAACCCTGTCCCTTGAACTGCAACGGAATGCTTGACGTTATCCATGGCCAACACCCCCAGGACCATCTGTGCCAATTATGACAGCATCAGCTGAATACGCGGGAACAAAGGATACTCATTTATTTAATTTAAGGATTAACAAATTCGGTGGAAAGTTGTAGAATCATGACATTCAGACCTCGAAACATCCATATCCACCAGGTTTGAGCATGAAGGGTGGATATTTTCCAGTTGGAAGCAACCATAATAATGCCAAGTTGCTTCAACCATCAGGAAAAATAGGAAACTGCGGTTCAGCTAATGACAGCCAACTCCCACAGCCATAACCCACTGTTCCCACTTTGGAAAAGATCCACACGGAAAAAGTTCATGCACATAGAGTTAAAAGGTTGTTTGACTAATGTTAGGAGAGTGTCTATACCTCTCCAGTTCCCAGCGGGGAAGTGCTCGGTGCACAGGCCCAATGCCAAGGAACTAGCCATTAAAATAAAAATTATTTTTGCCAAGCAGAGGGTGCTGAATCAATAATAACTTAAGCAAATAAATGCTATTAATAACCAGCCAAAAACGTCATGGTGCACACTGAGAGAAGGGGTAAACAATCCAGGTTGGAGGGGACCTGGACGAACCAATGGTGCATGAGGTTATAATCATATTGTGTTTAACATGGTAATGTTGATGGAGCGCGAGACCTCCTCAAAGGGGTCTGCGCACATGAACGTTTGGAATACCATAAAAATGGTAAAAATGGGGAAATTTTATCTGGGAAGTCGACCAACAAGGATGTTGGTCAGGGAAAAACTATTTAAACTCAAAAGGGGGAATAGGTTATGCCGCAGTGGGCCCAAGTACTGACCCACCAATAGGGCAACACTGCCATCCAAATTAGTTGAAGAGGGAGAACTGACTTCACTTGAGTGATCAATTGAAGTTAGATTTGACCCAAGCGCGTTATTTTGT